>CM060256.1:12456566-12679066 GCA_030684275.1 Acipenser oxyrinchus oxyrinchus | reverse complement strand
AGAGAAACATAATAATAATAATAATAATAATAATAATAATAATAATAATAATAATAATAATAATAATAATAACAATAATGTAGCAAGAACCCTGTATGTACAGTATGTCAGTGATATTCTGGCTCAAAACAGAATTAGTGTTATTCTCATGTTTCTTATCTTTATAAAACCTTCAGAATGATTTTTATTTTAAATCATGAAAGATCATTTAGAATTTGTATGCACACAAATAGAAAAATGTCCATGTTACAAAACTAGTAACAAACCCCATCAGATGGTTATTTAAATACCCTGCCTATTTGTTTGCTACTAGTTTTGTAAATAAATAAATAAATAAAGTACAATTTGCTCTTTGGCATAAATACCTTGATATATAAATCACCCATTGTGTCAGCATGTTTTCTATTTCTTGCTAATAGCACAGGAAACACAAGCATGTTTACAATGGTGAACATAAATAACCCCAGTTGATATCTATTAGGACACAGAAGATCTTCGCTCTTATCTGTTCCAGAAAGAGAACACAAAGTACATAGCTTCTAGTCTATTGGCTGAGGTAAAAACAAAAAAAAATCAGTTCAGTTTGGATCAGCAATCACTGATAAATTTTCTCACAAATAACATACAAAGCCACAGCCTGCAGAAGGTACCTTAAAAATATGTGTGGAACACGAGTTTCCTCAGGATGTCTGTCTCCTTTGCCTAGACTACGACAATGAAAAACAAAACTTCTGATCGGACCACAATATTTTTATTCAAGGCAAGCTCATTGAATAAAATATTGTTAACTGTAACCCCTGTTGTTTTACCCTGTTTTTCTGTTTCCCTGCTTTCTCTCTGCTGGATAATCTCAGCCAAAAAGAGCAAATTGAAGGGCAAGTATTTACTTGTTGGTCATTTTCCTCCTGTGGTTGTTCCATCTCTATTGTACTGTACATGGTTACTGCTATCCTTTCCTGTTAAGACTGTCCCTTTGTTCCAGCCAGGTTAAGAATACAGTTCAAATACAGTGTTTTTTGGTGTCCGTGTTGTGTTATTAATAATTTATTTTTGTTTCAGTTAAGTTGTTAATGTTACCCTACTTCCTTCCTTGTAACAGGTGGAAGATGGGCATCTATTTAGCATGTAGAAACAGAAAACAAATCCATTAGAGTACTTGTGTCTTTCATGCCGATCTGGAGATCTTGCCCATGGTTAGATCACAACATGTCTCTGAAAATCAACCCCAGCCTTTCCAGGCTTTAGTATTGTTTATGCAGCTTTACCTTAATGTCAGTCACCAATCTAAACAGAACCTTACTCACCCCTAAGTCATTTGGCAACTTATACAGAAATGTCATCAGATGTACGCTAAGCAGAGCAGTGACATATTTAGGGGGTTATTTTTTAGTATATTTACTCACTTTAATAATTTTCAGAAGTATACATGTGCTTTTTGTATTTCAATGTAGATGCATTTGCCAACTTTGCTGATGCTGTTTAATAATTATGCACAGCAAATTACTTTTTAGTTCTTGAACTTTACTCTGGCAACTTTGTACTCTCGCATTTAAAAAAAACAAATCCCATATTTTAGAGCTGCTGAACTTCCCTGGGAACCACTAAGCTTTCTCTGCTCATATTAACATTTATAAGAACAAAACACATTGCAATTTTTTGATTTCCTGAAATATTGTCAAAGGTGCATTTAACTCAGCATACTTGATACATTGGGCTGTATGATCCATGGTAAGATGATCAGAATCCTTATGAGAAACCCTGAAACCCTTATATTCTTATAGAAAAGATTCATTTAAGAGTAAAATTGAATACACAATATTATGATTCCAGATGACTCACTTGTAATAGCTTATATTATTCCATTCTATAGCTAGACAAAAGAGCAGCTTCTGGGGAATTATTTACTGGAAGATTTAACCTAATTAAGATGTTTGTGGCTGGTAACCATCTGGGCAAGTAATGACTACATCTGCAGTGTAATTGAAACTTTGCAGACATGGATAAGTATCCAAGTGTTTATGCTGTTTTGAAGGGTGATGGTCAGCCAAGTTATGGAGAACCATTTGCAACATATGAAGCATTTCTACATATTTCGATTAGTTCATTCATTAATTTTTTCATTATTTTATTCATTTATCCGTTAAGGAAATAATATTAATGAAACTAACCCTTGTGCATACAGAGCATACGGAGAGCAGTGTCTTGTAAAATGGACAACCTATTGCAAATTTCCTTTGCTCTGCACTGGAGATGTCTAACTTTAGGCTTTGTTTTTGCAGTTTCCGAAACCCTGCAACTTGATAATTTTGAAGAATATGGTTACACATCAATTGCACCAAGGTAACTATGCCCTACAGTTATGCAAAAATTATTCTGCAGAAGAAAAAGTACATTATATTTGCAATAGGCAATCCTGTGATAAAGCATGACTTATTTAAATTTACTGAAGTCAAAATATGATGCTATAATGACATTCTCTGTTTCATATTTTCCTTTTACTCTCAAATAACATTTATTTGAAGCACAACCTGTGATAGTTTATTATGAAGATACTTTTAAATGTGTTAGAGGTGGGGGTGGACTGCTGGAGTGATTTTGGCTACTTGATTTCAAGGATTTTTTTCAATGAGAATTTTAAAACACTAAGGGGTAGGTTTACTAAAATGTTGCACCTGTCGAGTTGGAAGTCTTGGGTGAAATATACTAGACAAACGCAATGCTATTTGTGAATTTTTAGGGAATGCTTTGCGGTTCAAGCGTGGATGAATATGTAATTATGGGCATTCCTGCATAAATTCACAAAAGGGGGCGGAGAATGCACATGAGGGTTCTCAAATATTATAATGAGATGTACGAAAGCTGCAGGCAATTGCGACACTTAGAATTGCATCAATTTGTTAAGAACTTTTGAAAGCATGTTTTAAACAGTCGCAATTGTTGCTGGCATTTCCCAGTCTGCTTTTTCTCGTGCGTTGCCAGTTGTGCTTAATGCATTTTTGAGGCGAACAGCCAAATACCTATTTTTCCCTAAAAGCAGGGTGTACTTACAAGTCTCGAAAACAATTTTCTATGACATTTCTGGTTTCCCCCAACATGTTGGGAGCAATACACTGCACACATGTGCCGTTAACCCCTCCAGCTCATTCTAAACATCATTCTAAACTGATTGGCTAGAGAGGATGACAAGGCATACCAGTCCCCCAATAGCAAAAGACAATGTGACAGTGATGTTTCTTTTTCTGTTTCAGTTTCTTTTTCAGCATTATTTTGCAACAAAATTAAATATAAATAATGCATTGTACAGATGACATTTACATTTAACAAAAACAATGTTATTTTGATTCGTGCACCCTTGCATGCATTTACATTATCCTTCGGACACCCTCTGCTGCAGCAAACCACAACTCAACTTCCGCTATTTATTTGAACAATGTTGCACGACTCTCAATGGAGATCTCGCTAAGAAGACACAACAAATATTTAAATTAGTATATTGCGGCTTTTTTCACTAACATATTTTCTCTTAGTGCATACAACAGAATTTCTACTTTGCTAAGTGTTGCAATGAAAATGTTTGCGCTGCGACTGGCCCATGTTAGTACACCTACCCCTAAAGCCCTACTGTAGGATTTACTTTGAACATGTAAAGTCTGCAGAAACTCAGCTAAGATCTAAGATGCAAGATAGTGCACACGTTACCATACATTTTTACTGAAGAAAGTATTTTGTTAATACACACAGTCAGAGATTTGTTTGATGTTTTAGATTTATACATTTTTAATTTTACACTTTTTTCATTTCCTGCTGTAAGAGAGGACTAACACTGGGTTTACATTTTTAGGGAATACTGCAAGGACTTGAAACTGTCAAGCAACAAAACCCAATTTCTCTTGGAATTCAATGATTTTATTGACAGGAAGTCACCCAATCATCCATCTTGTATGTATCAAATACATGTATAAATAATTCTTAAAGAATATGCTGGAAACCTTATGTCTTGCTGTACAAAGAGGTGCGCCAGCAAAATAAAATGCAGTTTTGTTTACTAAATGTTCTGTGTTATTTCAGGCAACGTTACACTTGTTAACCGACTCTTACTTGATGCTGGCTTTTCAAATGAATTGGTGCAGTACTGGAAAAAGCAATCTCCGTAAGTCTGTTATCCTTCATGAAATGATTGAAATGGTTGAGTCACACAGTATTTTGATAAGCCAACGTGCTTGATGTATAACATCCATCAAGCTCAATTAGTAAAAGTATTCTTCCTGGATAAACAGCCTGGAGTTCAAATGTAATGGAAAATTAAGTTCTCTAATAAATGTTTGTTTTCTTTTGAAATGTAGCCAAGGAGTTCTTGCCAGGTTTGTCGCTACTGATGGTGGAATTACAAGAATTTACCCAAAAAGGTAGTGTACAATACTCTTTTTCAATCTGTAAAAGGATATCCTGGCAAACTGTCTTAATCTGTTATATATCTTAATCATAATAGCCCAGAGAAAAAAATACGAAATATCCATAAGGAAGTACATACTGTATAATTTCCCTTATTAGTCTCATTAGTCCTAATCAGTAGGTAGGTGTGTTGCAGCAAGGCTTGAGGTATGAAAAGGTCCCTGTTATACACCTCAGGGCTACTGCAAGCCCATAACAAGTGCCAGGATTAAGACCGTCCATGCTACCCGGACTAAGAAATCTAAAAACTGAGATGTAAAAAACCCACTGCGCTGAAATGGTATTCTGAAGCCATGACCTTACGCCGTTATATAGTGCCTGCCCCATCGCCACATGTCGGCATAAATTTTGGGGTGTGATATCATTAACATATTCGCCGAAGCGATTCTGATGACAGCACAGTGGTGTCCCAAATACACAATTGAGCACTACGTTAAGACCCGCTGAATCCAGGTTTATTTAGTGGCGCAATCGGGAACTTTAAGAATTGAACACACAAAAAGCAAAGCAGTCCTAAGTAGCAACTGTGTGCTCTTGGACTGACATAGAAAGATGAAATCAAAGAAAGAAAAGTAAAAGAAAAGAAAAAGGAATCTACGACGAAAAAAACGACAAAACGTAAGAAACTAACAATATTATTCGTAAAATAATAAGCAAATATATGAATTAAAAAAAGAAAAAAATCCTATTTTGCAGATACAGTGGAGTACTGCATTTATTTTCACAGGGACTGTAGCAATTTATTTACATGGCAATTATTACAAGTGAAAATATTTACGTACAGTATATGGAGAACAGCATAACAGGAGCGCCACTTCTGTATCTGGGTCTGTCCTTTCTTTCCCTGGTTGTTGCTAGTGTTGTGTGTGTGCATGTGTCATGTGCAACTTTAAATGAGTTAACTGCTGTATAAACTTAACAATGTATTTGCTTTGTTTCCGTGATTAAAATAAGTCACTACTATTGGCAGACCTGAAACAAGATATTGGTTTCGCTGCCTGATGAGCTTAACTAGTTTGATACATTGTAACGGATTAGAAAATGGATCAGAGATTTCCTTTAACCTGGTTGGTCAATACGAGGGCTTAAATCTTTGATGAAGGACCTCGAATATTATCTTTCAAGCTATGTTTAACCATTGTTCCAAATCAATCCGCCCGAAAATATGTAAATACAGTATTCAAGTATTTTACCTTTTGTCTGCTTGTTGAAGAAAGTCTCCGTTCTTGTAGTGCACACGCCCTCTGAATGTTGTCTGTCAATGTCAAATATTCTGCTTCCTCACTGTCCTATCTATTTATTTAAATTTAGTATAGCAAATGAAGATAAAATAATAAAATAATCGAGAAAGTGTTTGCTGTCATTAGCAATACAGTAACCACAATACAATAGCAAATAGTCTCCGTTTTGAGTGACAAGTTGAAATCAAACAACTGCACGCAGTCTGATTAGTTTCAGCAACTTTATTTAAGCAAATCACAGTTACAAAACAGGCATGTCACATCTCTTCTAAAGCCAGGAGAAGGAGGCTTTGACTTTATGAACACACACTGTTGGGATCCAGGAAATATTCCATGTGAATTAAAGCCCTGGTTGTATTGAAACTCTGGTACATTACAAGCTCAGAGGGAACGTGATACGGCACCTCATGTCCCGCTAGAAAATGAATCGGCTGTTGCTACTGGTATCAGTATGGACAGATCAGAGAGTGTAGTAAGTATTTTACACTTTACATGTAGTAATGTCAATGCCATGAAATGATGTGCCTTATATAATTATTATAAATAATAAATGATTGCCCTACGTGATTCTCCCTCTTCCATTAATATAGCAATCTCCTGTGTCTTGAAGCGTGGTTTACGTACTCTCGGCGAGTGACCTACCACTTGCTGTTCTGACTTGCACTGTTTTTTCTTGCTCTGTGCTACTGCCGCTCGACATGATCGCCACGTCTACATTCAAAACGGAGCCTTGCGGTGACTTTGTGTGTAACCGGGGTCAGGGTTTGTTTACTTGTAACTAAGGATTATCTTAGGGGCTTGAGATCCCATAAAACTATAGCAAGGTGTATAAGCTGGACCTCCATTTCATTTATTAGCGGAGTAGCGACAGCCATGTTCACGGCAACGTTGATTTATAGTTTTCTGTACAGTGTTTTATATTTGCTTTTTGTATATTTATATGTATGTCCCTGTGTGTATTTTGTGTTACGTGTTGTGTGTAAATGTTGGGGTATAGTCATCGGTACACGGGATATAAACGGGTCTGTGTTTCACGTGTGATTTAAAAATGTAGATTTGTATTTAGGCACGAGGAGGGCACAAATCACTTCACGTGCTGGTTAAAGTAATATGTGAGCACGGGGAATTGCACTTTAATTAATTCACGTGCAGTTGTACCGAGATTCCAATTGAATGATTGACTAGCAATCGAGTCTCGGTACAACTGCATAAAAGCTGCATGTTTTCACTCACTCGGGGTTGGGTGTTCAGTGAGTGAGAGAGAGAGCGAGAGAGAGAGAGAGAGAGAGAGAGAGAGAGAGAGAGAGAGAGAGAGAGTAGAGAGAGAGTTAGAGAGAGAGAGAGAGAGCGAGATTGCATATCAGACGTGCTGGTAGTACCAGCACGATACTTGTTTATTTATTTACTCACCGTGTTTGTGTGTCTGTCCGTCCACCGTTTGTTACTGTTTAGTCCGCTTTTGTTTATATATTTATTTTGGCGAAAGTGCCGTGTCCTGTTTCTGTTTTGTGTACAAACCTTTTATTTTCTGTTTGATTATTAAACGCTGAGCCATCACGCTCCAGCTTCACCAAAACCCCAAGTCTCTGTCTGCTCTGTGTGTTTCTCGTTCTGGTCTGAGTTCCTCCCTGCAGCCAGCCTGTCACACGTGGTGTCAGAACTGGAAAACAGCCTCCAGGACTCAGGCCAGAGCGGGAACCGCAGTTTTTTGTTTGTTTGTTTTGTTTTGTTTTGAAAAATAAAAGGGGAAAAATGGAAGGCTGGAACTGGAGAGATGGCTGCCAGGATCTGGAGGTCCTCCTCGGTGGTCTAGAGGACCAAGGCTGGTGCCTTGCCTGTGGGGAGTTCGGGCACCCAGTGGTGCACTGCCCCTACCAAGAGGGAGAGGAGGAACTGGCCCAGGAGAGGAAGGTGAGGAGGAGGCAGAGAAGGGGAAAGGGGAAGAGGAAGGCGGAGTGTCCACCGCCCAAGTCTCCACCAGCAGAGGAAGAATGCCTGCTGGTTTTGCCTCCACAGCCTGAGTGGGAGGAGCCCGAACGTCCTATGCCTGAGTGGGAGGAGCCCAACGTCCCACGCCTGAGTGGGAGGAGCCCGAACGCCCTACGCCTGGAGTGGGAGGAGCCCAACGTCCCACGCCTGAGTGGGAGGAGCCCAACGTCCCACGCCTGAGTGGGAGGAGCCCAACGCCCTACGCCTGAGTGGGAGGAGCCCGAACGCCCTACGCCTGAGTGGGAGGAGCCCGAACGCCCCACGCCTGAGTGGGAGGAGCCCAACGTCCCACGCCTGAATGGGAGGAGTCGGTGCGCCCACAGCCCAAGAGGGAGGAGTCGGTGCGTCCACAGCCCAAGAGGGAGGAGTCGGTGCGCCCACAGCCCAAGAGGGAGGAGTCGGTGCGCCCACGGCCCAAAAGGGGAAGGTAGAGCGCCCACCGCCCCAGTCTCCACTAGCAGAGGGTGAATTCCTGCTGGTTCCACCTCCATTGCCATGGGAGGACTGCTTGCAGCTCCCACCTCCACCAGCAGAGGGTGAATTCCTGCTGGTCCCGCCCCGCCACTTCCACCGCCAGGAGCAGAGCAGCAGGAGCTGCCTCTGCCTCCTCCACCAGCAGAGGGTGAATGCCTGCTGGGTCCCTGTCCACCAGCAGAGGGTGAATGCCTGCTGGGTCCCTGTCCCCAGCAGAGGGTGAATGCCTGCTGGGTCCCTGTCCACCAGCAGAGGGTGAATGCCTGCTGGGTCCCTGTCCCCAGCAGAGGGTGAATGCCTGCTGGGTCCCTGTCCACCAGCAGAGGGTGAATGCCTGCTGGGTCCCTGTCCACCAGCAGAGGGTGAATGCCTGCTGGGTCCCTGTCCACCAGCAGAGGGTGAATGCCTGCTGGGTCCCTGTCCACCAGCAGAGGGTGAATGCCTGCTGGGTCCCTGTCCACCAGCAGAGGGTGAATGCCTGCTGGGTCCCTGTCCACCAACAGAGGGTGAATGCCTGCTGGTCTCCCCTTCCGAGGCGGAGCCGCACCAGTCCCCTGCAAGAGGGGGAGGGCCGCACCAGTCCCCTGAAACAAGGGTAGACTACACGCTGCTCCCACCTCCGCCGCCAGGAGACTACACGCCGCTCCCACCTCCACTGGCAGGAGCAGAGCAGCAGGAGCTGCCTCTGCCTCCGCCACCTCCACCGGCAGGAGCAGAGCAGCAGGAGCTGCCTCTGCCTCCGCCACCTTCACTGGCAGGAGCAGAGCAGCAGGAGCTGCCTCTGCCTCCGCCACCTTCACTGGCAGGAGCAGAGCAGCAGGAGCTGCCTCTGCCTCCGCCACCTTCACTGGCAGGAGCACAGCAGCAGGAGCTGCCTCTGCCTCCGCCACCTCCATCGGCAGGAGCAGAGCAGCAGGAGCTGCCTCTGCCTCCGCCAACCCCACCAGCAGAGGAGGAATGTCTGCTGGTATCACTTCCCCACCAGCAGAGGATGAATGCCTGCTGGTATCACTTCCCACCAGCAGAGGATGAATGCCTGCTGGTATCACTTCCCCACCGTCACGAGGAGAGGAGCAGGAGCTGCCTCTCCCGTCACCAGAAGGACCAGGACTAGATGCTGGCGGTCCTCAGCAGCCCTTGCATAGGCTGCTGAGGAAAGCATGGGAAGAACCGCCCGGCCGCAGTGGCCGAGAAGAGGGCCAAAACCCGCACCCCAGCTTGTCCTGACTGCCTGCCTCGCTGCCCCAAGGATGCCTGCCTCGCTTCACCCAAGGATGCCTGCCCGCTTCGCCCAAGGATGCCTGCCTCGCCGCCCAAGGATGCCTGCCTCGCCGCCCAAGGATGCCTGCCTCGCTTCGCCCAAGGATGCCTGCCTCACTGCGCCCAAGGATGCCTGCCTTGCTTCGCCCAAGGATGCCTGCCTCGCTTCGCCCAAGGATGCCTGCCTCGCTTCGCCCAAGGATGCTTGCCTCGCTTCGCCAAGGATGCTTGCCTCGCCGCCAAGGATGCTTGCCTCCCTTCGCCCAAGGATGCTTGCCTCGCATCGCCTGGGGTTGCCAGCCGCTCCGCATCGCCTGGGGTTGCCAGCCGCTCCGCATCGCCTTGGGCTACCTGTCGCTCCGCATCGCCTGGGGCTGCCTTTTGCTCCACACAGGGTGCAGGGTGCGAGGGAGAAGTGGAGCTCCCGCTGCCGCCTCTATGGCCAGGGGCTCCCCTCCCGAGTTCGCCTCCCAAGGGTCCGCTGTTGCTGCCGTCGCCTCCCGAGGGTCCGCTGCTGCTGCCATCGCCTCCCGAGGGTCCCGAGGGTCCGCTGCTGCTGCCGTCGCCTCCCGAGGGTCCGCTGCTGCTGCCGTCGCCTCCCGAGGGTCCGCTGCTGCTGCCGTCACCTGGGGTCGCCAGGGATCCTGCCGCCTGGGGTCGCGGGGCCTCTGCTTTGCCTCGGGTGCAGCTACACTGTGGCCGGAGCTCCATGAAGGGGAGCTGCGGCCATGAAGAAAGGGGAGGTCAGGAGACCTGCTCCCCAGCCGCATTTCCGTGGCAGGTAACACGGTGGCGGAGCCCCACGGAGGGGAGCTGGCGGCCACAAGGAAGGGGGAGGTCAGGAGACCAGCTCCCCTGCAGCAGTTTCGCTGCGGAGGTGGGTGGCGGAGCCCCACGGAGGGGAACTGCCGGCCATGAAGAAGGGGGAGGTCAGGAGACCAGCTTCCCCGCAGCAGTTTCGCTGCGGAGATTGTGTGGCGGAGCCCCACGGAGGGAACTGCCGCCATGAAGAAGGGGGAGGTCAGGAGACCAGCTTCCCCAGCCGTTCGCTGCCGGAGATAGTGTGGCTGAAGCCCGGAAGAGGGAGCTGCCGCCACGAAGAATTGGGGTGCGGACATTCCACCATGGCCACCCCAGAAACAACTTGCTTCCCCCTCTTCCGGGACTTTGGGACTGAGGGGAGGTGGCCATTGAGGCCATGTGTGCTTTGCACAAGGGGGTATATGTGGCAAAGTGCCCCCTGTGTGTATTTTGTGTTACGTGTTGTGTGTAAATGTTGGGGTATAGTCATCGGTACACGGGATATAAACGGGTCTGTGTTTCACGTGTGATTTAAAATGTAGATTTGTATTTAGGCACGAGGAGGCACAAATCACTTCACGTGCTGGTTAAAGTAATATGTGAGCACGGGGAATTGCACTTTAATTAATTCACGTGCTCAGCTTCACCAAAACCCCAAGTCTCTGTCTGCTCTGTGTGTTTCTCGTTCTGGTCTGAGTTCCTCCCTGCAGCCAGCCTGTCACAGTCCTCCATAAGCTACCGTTGCTGGTAGCGTCATGTGAGCTGTCTGTGTCTGTTTGTAAATAAAACCTCTGCATCTGCGGGGCGTGTCAACTCCATCCTCCATCTTGATCTCCTGCCAATCAAGCAGGAAACACACATCTCCACTGTTACATATGGTTTTTATTGTTATGTATAATTTCACAAGAGATGGGCATGAAACCTGTGTAGGAATGCATTAACTTTAATTTATTTATTTATTTATTTATTTTTTAAGTGCTGGGGAGGATTGGACAGAAGATGCAGAGACATATGAAGCAAGCTTTTACAAGAGGAGCCTGGATAATCCATTTTATATCTTCACTGCACCATACTTCAACAGTAAGGCATACTTCTGAATCAGAGATTCGCCATGTATTAGATACCGCAGGGTCGAGTCTTAGGTTCTCTTCAAAACACTTTCTTCTTTATCTTAATTAACCGACCTTTAGATGCAATCCCTTACACCCAAGTTTGATCTTAAGTGACTGCTCAAATATTATATTTTTTTGTTTAGTAACATCCAGCCAATTAAGATCATCCAGTGGTAATGTTAGTTTCACAACGAATAACTCAATTAACAAGGTAGTTGACCCTTATAAGAAGCGGAGACATCCGTGAACAGGTGTGCAGTGACCAAACTCACATGTAAAGAAAATGAATCCACAAAGAAACAGAAAACCCCGTTTTACGAAGTGTGTATGAAAATACAGATCGGCCCTGCAGGCACATTATAGCCCTTGTCAAAAGGTTTTGTTTGTATGTGAGAGTCCGCACCAAATTAAAAGGGGTACACACAATTCGCTTGCATCACTAGCACATGCAGGACAGTCTGCAGCACTTTCTAAGACAAGGACGCACCATTATCTAGCGCTGTCAACCCCTCGGGTAAATAGTGCTATGCTTTGGGCTTTTTTTTTTTGTATTGATTTTCATACAATTAATTACATATTTACAACAATATCCATATCTTTTATAAGCAACAATACACATGTATTGCATTCTTTTTTCTATATTAGTTGCATAATAATGTATATTATTTTCTCTATTCCCTTTTTGTATGATTAGAATGTATATTCTTTATAACCTTTCATTCATAATTTCAGAATGCTTAGTCGTACTTCCAAGATAGAACTATAAGAAACCAAACCAAATGCACAAACGTAACTTGTGTCCTAGACTTGTTAATTTACTTTTATTTTCACTTTAAAGGTTTAAGACATGATTGTGAAACACATGTACAATGTTAAAGCAAGTTAAGACACAGATTTCCATTTAGACTCAAGTTTTGTCCATACTTCAAACCTTAACACAAAATAAATAAGCCTGAAACTCGGCCCCTGTATTTCTACGTAGCACACACCCATAGTTGAACACACATTTTTCAACAGTCCCAGTTTTCCTCAGTAGAACTAGTGACTAAAATAAGGCCAATAGGAAACATGTAACTGCATCTGCTAAACCATTACACCTGTGTGCGTTTGTATATAAAGAACACAGCAGCAGGTTTTAAGATGATCATTTCTTCTCTCTTCAGATTCAGAAATTGGTGTGAGTGGGTTTGATTCTGGTATAATGGTGAGCAGAGCAGTTGAAATTACAGTGGATGGGAAACTATTAAAACCTGCTGGTAGGTATACTATGTTTTTATACTTTCTTACATTTCTTTCTTTTGCTTACTCTTTTTTTAAACTTCTATGATACACTTTGTTGCTTCCGTTAAAAAGCCTAAAAAAGTTTCTTATTATTTTATGATTTCATTCTGTATAAAATGTGCACCATTTATTTTTTTGGTTTCAATTCATTATTTTTAATCTTTAAGGTTATCCTCACATTTGACTAGAAAAGATAGATACAGATATATGCAAGAGTCAAAGAATACACTCGCACACAGAGTATTTAAAACCAAATTGCTCACATGCATCTCTCAGTAACTGATCCATTGGACACTAGAACTGTCAGGTGATATTTAAATGAGGGACTGATACAGGACAATAACCACTCTTTAAAGGAAAACCCAATTCCCTTCCAAGATGACCAAAGTCATTTTTGGTTGAATTTTTAACACCCTTATATCTGTAGAAAATTGTAAATGATCACTTATTGTTATTGATGGAGTGTTTTGATTTTTTAACAGTTGTTGGAGTAAAGATTAATGTCACTACCTGGATGGAGAACTTCACAAAAGCCACAATGAGGACAGATGTAAGAAATAATGTATTTAGATAGTTAGATAAATATAGAATGACCTACAGATTTAACCCAAAGGATTTATAACATTTCTGTTTTATGAAAATGTCTTCCACACACACGTATCTGAATTGAGTGAGACTTCAAATGTAGGGGAAAAATATACATCTACAGTGTTATATTTGAGTCTGTGTATATTTGAGAATGTGTACTGTAGACACTTAAATAGAACAAGAAGAGTTTAACCTGAACATTACACACGTATTTTATAAAATGTATTGTACCTACTTATTGGAGAACATTCATATTGTTGAATTTCAATTTGAAATAAAATGTGTCTTATTGTTTACTGCAGTGCACTAGTGAGATATGTGACTGTGAGAAAAACAACAAGGTATGATATTTTATAAGTGTTTACAACATAAAAAGTTAGTTTCCATCTGATTGTCCGGCCATTTGTAGTAAAATCAAAGTTGTTTTGCCTTTCCTTTCAGTATGTAGACTGTGTGATTCTGGATGATGGTGGATTCCTCTTGATGTCTAATCAGGATGAGTATATCTCACAGGTAAGCTTTAAGGATTTGTATTTCTAAGCAGCAAAATAACATTACTGTACATTCACTTTGAGGTAAAATAACTTGTCTTAAATTTTGAAATTGTGTGGATGGATTCAATGAGAAAGTATGCTAATACAAAATACAACTTGAGTAATAAGTGTTTTTTTTTTCTTCCTATGATAACAAAAGCAGCTCCTTCCTGGGTCAAGTCAGTAGGAAATACAGTAGAACCTCAGAGTTACAAATGACAAACTTACAAACTAACCGATCTACCGAGCACCCCACTTTTAGCCAGAAGTATACAAATCACTCAACAATGCGTGCAATGCAACCAGATAGGCACTCCTATAAGTGGCATGCTAGTCATGCAGGCAAAATGACTGTACCAAGAAATGTATCCAGACAAAGGTGAGGCAGATTTCAAAGCAAGTGTAGGCAACTTACTAGGAACAGCTTAGTTTTAAACAAAGTATAGTTTTTTTTTTTCAAGCCAAAGGCAGCTGACTGATTGAGCAAGCTGCATTAATGCATTTTGTTTAAAGACAAGCACTACGTTAACCCACATTTTCCTGTGCGTTTAAATCTGCGTTTTTGCTAGTTACAATTTCAATAGTAACTTCAATTTAGCCTTTTTCCATTTGTAGTATCGCTTTAAAGAACCATAACAATATGAGGATTGCATTACTGTGCTGTATCCTTGTATTATTTGCAAGATTGAGGGTGTAGATAGAAGGTGTACACGTTCATTAAAACCATTGAAAAATGATTTTCAGCGTTACGGACATTTCAGACTTATGAACAGACTCCATTCTGGTGTTCGTAACTCTGAGGTTCTAGTGTGAAGGAGTTTGCAAGGGGATACCAAGATACTGTAATGGCTGTAAAGCCAGTACATTACAAAAATATAAACAGTAGTGCAGAAATGTGAAAAAAATACATCCAAACTGTTCTCCACAAATTTAAAATAAAATCTTAGAACGTCAACTTTACATATCTTAAAAAAATAAAATTGTAAAATATGCTTGCACCACTTAGCTGATCAGTATAATGCATAGGTAAATCAATGGATGGATTCCACAGCATGCGCATTGGCTCTGTCTCCCACCAATGATCAGGCACCTAGTAATCAGCAGGACAGGCCTTTGTCCTCTAGGGAGTGGTCGCTTGTGGACATCTGCTATACAATTCCTTGGTGTAAAGAGGCAATTGGCTTGGTCAAAGGTTGCCTACTGACCTTAGACATTTCAAATTGGGGAGAAAAACAGGCGTGAAATAATTGGGCACTCTAAATAAAGAAATAACCCATCTGCATTTTCAATATGCCCAGAAATAGGTCTAAACATAAGAAGCCTCTAGTATGTAGATACAGTTACAATACATACATGTAACTATCACTAACACTGTTATCTGCTGTATTATTGAATTGTATTTTGTCACACTTGTACTTGCTTGAACCAAAGTCATTGTTTTTATCATTGTATTTATCTTGCTCTTAATTGTATTATTACTTGCACTGTGAGTCTTGAAATGTATTTGTTTACGACTCTGAAGTCGCCCTGGATAAGGGTGTCTGCTAAGAAATAAATAATAATAATAATAATAATAATAATAATACATGCTCTTTCTTGTGCAGATTGGCAGGTTCTTTGGAGAGATTGACCCCAGTTTCATGAGGAACCTTATAAAGGTGCCTCTGTATTCATTTAATAAGTCTTACGATTACCAGTCTGTGTGTGATCCAGAGAGAGATACCAAGGCTGCAGCTGGTCTGCGTTCTGTCTTTGTGGTAAGTTCAAACTGTATTCCTAAAAGAACATCTGAAATTAATCCTAACCAGCACAGCAGATGATACAGTAAATTATATTTAACATTTCTGGGCAATGAATGATATTTTATCACGAAAGAACTCACTGAGTGATTGGAATCAGATGGTGTTTTAATAATTGAAACAGACTGCAGGAGGATTTTGTATTATTATTATTATTATTATTATTATTATTTTGTAAGGTTTGTTGTTGAAATGTATGGCTTCAACTATGAACATCTGATGGTGCCAAACATCTACTGTATTTTATAGTTAAATATAAAGGGAAATTGACAGAGGGTGGCTCTTTTAAAAAATAATAAAATATATATTGTTGGATTTTGTTTTAGCTGCTGACTGCTTGGGATTTTATTTTTTATTGTTTTTTTGTTTTTTTTCAAGTGGTGGGAAATGAAAAAAAAAAATTAAAAAATGCTTATTTAATTAGTTCCTAGTAACAGTAGGGTTTTCTTTATTACCCTTAGCCTACAATAGCAGATATTTTAAACATTGGCTGGTGGGCTTCTGCAGCTGCATGGTAAGTCATATTATTATTTTATTTTTTTCAGTATTCAAAAACATGAACAATATAAATTATAATGAGATTTGTACATTACACTCTCAAAAAAAAAAATAAATAAATAAAAAAACAATCTGGTCTCACAAGATTGACGATCCCAGCAGAGATTAGTGTATTGGCTTTACACTTACGCAGATTTTGGGGGGGGGGGAGGCAGTTGACGGGGTAGTTTACTTCTATGCTATGATGCAGTGATACATACTGGTCAGGTGTATGTAGCTTGGCAGCATCTGCTTGAACAGAGTGACAGCAGGAACAGACAGAGTTGCCCATTGATCTTCAGTCACCTAAATAAATCAGTGGGTTGCAGTGGTGAGGAAACATTCAAACTGGGCAGTTCATATTGAAGTGGGGCAAAAAGGTTCTTAATCTCATGTCTCTATGTGTTGATTTATAGTTTAAGTGTCCTTTCTAATAAGTAAGAACTAAATCAACAATAGAAAAACTAAAAATGCTGCAAAAAAGGATAATGGTATTAAAGACAATTTCATTTTTGTGTTGCAGGTCAATATTGCAGCAGTTATTTTTAAGCCTTACTTTCCCAAATTTTCTAGAAGCAGGTGAGTTGGAATGTATTTCATTATTCATTAAACTTTAACTTACACTGCATTTAATTGTCCTGCTACCTACCAGTAACAGGAATCCATGACTTCCAGCTAAAGTGGATGCGCTAACCACTGCACCATGTGGGTGGTAAACAATTATGTATGTGCAAGCATTGTATTGTTTAAAAGGTTCTGCATTGTTCCTGAACAATAAACTTTTTTTTTAAATAAACTTGCAAAGATGTGTTTAATGTTATAGTGAAATCCAAGTTTTCTGAATTATCATAGTGATCACAATCGTGCCATTTTAATCAAGTTCACTGACATCTAAAAAGTCTTTCACTCTTTAAATAACATTTGCTGTGTCCTTTGGTGATGATGACATTTTATTGAATTTTTAACTACTATACATTTTTTGGAGAAGTTTTTTCTCTTAGAATACTCTCTCTGTGAATACAATTTAGTTCATCCTTTTTGATTAAACACAATGCAATACCTTCCCTTTTCAATTAGCTATGACAATTTTGACTTTCAGTGTATAATAGCAGACATCATTATCAATCACAGTGAACAACTGAGAGACCAGGCAATACCTACTGGCAAAGAACCTCTTTCTCTGGAATGATTGTTTATATTGTCCTTAATAATCAGGTGTATCTCTTTTTATTTTGAACAGCTGACATTGAAGAAGAGATAGCAGCTCTGTCAAAGAAAAGCTGTATTACCGAGCAGACTCAATATTTCTTTTCCAATAATATGAAATCATTTGATGGGGTCCTAGACTGTGGAAACTGTTCCAGGTAGATTTTATTGTGCACGTTTGTATATACAGGTATGGGCAGCAGTGTGGAGTAGTGGTTAGGGCTCTGGACTCTTGACCGGAGGGTTGTGGGTTCAATCCCAGGTGGGGGACACTGCTGCTGTACCCTTGAGCAAGGTACTTTACCGAGATTGCTCCAGTAAAAACCGACCTGTATAAATGGGTAATTGTATGTAAAAATAATGTGTAAAAAATAATGTAATTGTATTTAAAAAATAATGTGATATCTTGTAACAATTGTAAGTCGCCCTGGATAAGGGTGTCTGCTAAGAAATAAATAATAATAATACAATAATTTGTGAATAGTGAAGTACAACTATTGCAATTCATTGGAAAAAGTAGTTTTGCTACATGTCTGTAAGAATAAATACATTTTTGTTTCTTGGTTTATACTGATCGAATTGATGTGTTGTTCTCCCATTGTTAGAGTTTAACCAGACTGTCACAACTGAGGGCCAACATATTTTCTTTTGTTTCTAGGCATATTGTTTTGTATTGCATTGCATAGCATAGCACTGAACTGTGAAAACAGAAAGAAAGGATATTCTGCATCTGCATTTATGCTCTTGTCAACTGCTTATGTCATACTGCTTCCCCTGTTTACCCATGGGTTTTTCTGTGTTTTATCTATTTAATTGCCAAACATAACCTTTATAAGTACTTTATATAGAACCACTAACATTGCAATATGAGTGTTCAAGGGCTACTACAATAGTATTCTGTAAAATGACATTGAAAAGCAATATGTTTTAAGTATGGCTTTATTGTTTGAGTGTTTCTCTTTTTTCAGAATATACCATGCAGAAAAGCTGGCAAACACAAACTTAGTATTCCTGATTGTTGACAGCAAAGCGACCTGTCTGGCCTGTGACTCAAAACCATTGATTCAAGCAGAACAGCCATGTATCCTTTACCAGTGCAACATCCTGTACTGTATAGCAGAAGACACTTTGTTTGTGCAGTAAGACGGCTTGGGCCTACATTTTAAAATGTATTTTAACAGTTACTGTCTGTGAAATGGTGTTCTGTGACATAGAGGAAAGTCAATGTATGTGTATCCTACATATGGAAGACATGGAATTAAAGCTTGTAGCATTTAGTATTCCAATAGTTACTTCATAAGAAAGTAATATTGTAAATATTTGATTTGGTAGATCCAGGGCTCTAAACTGTTTATTACTAATTGTGAAATACTGTATGTTTCCTTAACTAAATATTTCAGCCGATGGACCAAACCCTTGTAAGTTAGCTCAGAACCCTAGGCATAGGAAAGGACCTGAAGTCTGTTTCGACAACGATGACAATGTAAGTTGCAATAATATGAAAAAGTATACACATACCTTTTATGGATAAGATATTTTCTTTTAAGAAACGGTGTACATGCAACTACAATTTATTTGCTTATTGAAGAAACTTGATTTAGTTATCGTACATGCTTTGTGCCATACTTTATTAATGTGCTATGATGAACTTAAATAATGGCTGCCTTTTTATCTGCCCTTTCTGTATAAATTAATATATTGAGCTTTCACACAAAAAAGGTCATGATGTAGGGTTAAGTACAAGAAAGGGTGCACCATGCTTCTTCATATAGGAGACATTTTGGAGCCTGTGAATTTCTCATGAATTTGACAAGATTTAGCATGATAATCTCTAGATGCTTCTTGACCACAGACCCATTCTGGCTTCTGCCTTTGCATATTACCATGAGCAATTGC
Organism: Acipenser oxyrinchus oxyrinchus; assembly: GCA_030684275.1. Lineage (NCBI taxonomy): Eukaryota > Metazoa > Chordata > Actinopteri > Acipenseriformes > Acipenseridae > Acipenser > Acipenser oxyrinchus. The sequence goes on along the minus strand of CM060256.1, from coordinate 12,659,897 downwards.
ATGATTGCTCCACTGTACTTGAACTTTCCACTGTAAATTAAGCTGCATATGCAGTAAACCATTTTATAATGCTTAATGGGAAAGTAAGAACAAATTTAGCATTACAAAATGGCATGATAATAGCTTGTTTTTTCAAAGGTATTGATCAGTAGATGATATACCCCAACACTAAATTTAATAACAAATTATTAGCCAAACTAAATGGTTATTCGTTTTTTCACCTTAATCTTTTTGCATAATATTTAATCATTATAAATTGATATATTCCTATCAGGGCACAGTACTACACCCTCCCTAAATTTATATTTTATCTTCTGAGGATAAAGATAATTTGTTACGCATCTAATTTGTTCAAATTCTAATTAGCAAAAGTCTAAAATCACACAGAGAAATGTATGATGGTGTATTCGTCTTTTTGTGTGAAAGCACAACACTTGCTCACTGGCTTGATGTGTTTGCATAGCAGTCATTTACTTGTGGTCTTAGTTTTTTTGTAATGGTGTAAATCTTTTTTTTTAATTTTATGTGATACTCTCTGCTCTAGGTGGATGCTCTCTCTCTTTCACATTAACTTTGCTGACTGCTGGCCAAAAAACTGCATGATTTCTCATCTTGTATGTCTTTTTTGTGTTTCTTTCCTCGTTTTCTACTCGCTACTTATGCCCGTTATTAATAGGATGAGCCTATATGCACAACAAGTCGTGCCTCTGCCATGGTGTCAACTCCTCTCTTCATTTTACTGCAAGTTTTCATGTGGTGTAAAGGGTCAGTTATTTTCTTTTCTTTTTTTTCTTTTTTAATTCAGGCTGGATAGGAGGTTTTATGTAGACATGTATATACTGGCGCTAGTAATTTTGATTTGCAGATAGTTTTGTCTTAAGTTTAGTAACAAACGGTACATTTTAAAAGTAAAAAAATATATACAGCTGTTGATAAGATTTAAAATACTAACAAAACTAACGCAAGCACTGACATCTCTTAGTTTGCATTGCTTTTGTTCTCAATTAACTTAAAAGTAACTCCCATTTATTTTAGTTTTATTCCTGCTTTTTCATAAACACATGTGTTTGTGATTTAATTGTTTATTTAAAATGTCTAAAATTTCTGAGGAGACTGAATGTGTGAGCCTTTGGGCTTGGTGCAGAAATAATATTTGAGAATACCTAGTCATCGGTGGCAGCGGCCTTTTCTTTTTTGGTAATGTGCTTTCACATTTTAAACTAGGTAGGCAACATTTATGATCATATCTTAAGCATAGGCATTTAGACTTCTTTTTCCAATGCAAGGTATACTCTATAACAGCGGTACTCAGCTCTGGCCCTCGAGATCTAATCCATTCCTGGTTTTTATTGTAAGCATGTTCTAATGTAGTTAATTGAAGCCGCTAAGAGGCAACTAACTAATTAAGGACCTGGTTGGAATAAAGCCCAGGACTGAAATGGATCTCGAGGACCAGAGTCTGGTCTATAAGTTGCTGCATTCTAGTCAAACCTTATGTTTCTAAAAGTAAACAATGACTAATGCAGATGTGTTCACTAGCTTGCAGCGGTGTACAGAATATCTGCTCTTGCCTATAGCAGGCTATATAACAGCTTCTAAATTGGCATGATGGGAATCCCTTATGACAGGACAGACCCAAATAAACCAAGTTACTACTTGAACTAAAGAATTAAAGTTGGAAGGGAAGGTTTAGTATTAAATCATAAATCATATGGCATACAGGATACTTCACTCTTAATTGTTATTAATATTGACTTTCTTGCATCTTGGTGACAGGAGGATGATTCTGACTGTGGTGGGGTCTCTGCTTTGAGCCCATCACTGTGGTCCGTGATTGGAATTCAACTTGTGCTACTTTGGCTCTTAACTGGATCAAGACATTACCCATCATGACCCCAGAAATAAAGGCCAAGACCCTTTCTGCATACATTTCAAGATCCTGCCAAATTCTGTTTCCAAAATTTTATGTTGACAGGGGTTGATGAAAACAAAAGAAAAAAAAAAAATGACCCAGGAAGTAGAAGACTGATCATGTCCATACCCTGGAGTAATTTTGCCTGGGAAAGCCACTGACCTTTCAATGAAGAAGAACATTGAACGTTACTCCATCTGAAGCTGACTGCCCCCACAAAGGCAGTCTGATTTTTTGAAGGAAACTATTGGGGAAAGCTACTTCATTTATGTTGTGGTTTCTCGGTGTGCTTCTTTTTCAAAATAAAAATAGTACTATAATATATATATTAAAAAAAACAGACTTCTAAAAATGCATAAAGACTTAAAGTGCTGCCCCTAATAACTATGTTGTTAGTATTTTTGCTGAATGTTAATTTTGGGTTCTGAAGGCTAGCAGTTGGTTACATGCTGTTGTAAAGTGTACAAATAAGCACGGCAGATTTCTCTTCTAAAATAAAAAGGAGCAAAAAACCCCATTTCTGAGAGTTTACAAACACAGATTAAGAGTGGTGATGGTTCTACACTTAAAGCAGCATCAGTGATGAATTAACGTATCCTTTACCTGTTATGAAAACCAAACATAAAATTAAAATAGTAGTCGGTTGCTTGGTTTATACAAATAAACCCACATGCAATGCATCAACATTTGGGATAGATTTACTAAGATATGTTCTTGCAGACAGAATGAATTTATTTATTTATTTATTTTATTTTTTTTCCCAGTAGCTAAACATGAGTCATGTTTACTAAATGGTGTTTGCCTAAAATGTATTGAACAAGACAGTGTTGAGTGTATCTGCAACACTTTTCCAAAGACTGAAAAGCTGTCTCATGCATATGGTAATTTGGCACACACCCTTTCAAGATCACAAGCATTGGAATCCCATCTTATATTTCGATTGTAATTTATTATTATTATTATTATTATTATTATTATTATTATTATTATTATTATTATTATTATTATTATTAAATATGTATATTTTTTACCAACATTTTAACTTAAATATAATTCCTTCAAGTTTACCAATAAATACAGCTGATAATGTTCAGCTGTATTGAGGGGCTTCTTGTGATTACAAATACAAGACTGACATGTAGATCTTATATGATGTCTTTCTTTTTATTGATACTTTGAACTTTGCTTCCATAATGCAGATAATCTAGTCAGTCTACCCCTTAATCTTGCAGTTCATTTCCTTGAAAACCTCAAACAACATATCAGGTTTATTATTTTAATTTATTTTTGCTTACCATTCTCTTTTCATAAACATTGTTATTGACAGACAAACAGAATTGTATTTAGTTTTTTTGACGTGCACTTTTTGATTAGCTGGTGAGCCTCTACTGGAATTGCAAAGCCTCTTTCTGCTTATGTTTTTTTCAGGTCACCTAAGCAGTTAAGACTTTCTCATGTCTTGTTTATTCATGCCAAAGGGAATCAATCCACCACCCATTCAATCGTACTGAAACACATCCATTTAATTGCAATGTGATGCATATACTTAGAGCTGGCCAGACCCTTTTTATCATTCTAAAAGCTTGTGAATGGAAATGTATTTTTGTGTAAATGGCTTTTTGGTTACCAAGGGTACGTGTGCATGATGCTGCTGTTTGTTTATTTTGATTTGTATCTATTCTGTTTGATTGTAGAGTGTTTTGTCTTGCAAAAGGCAACTGAGTGGTTAGTGTTGTGTGGAAACGGAACAGTACAATGTAACTCATTGAGTCCTAAACATCTGTTGTGTACCTGAACATATTGAGCTATAAACAGACTAAAAGAAAATATTCATGCTTTACTACCTAATATTGTCGGTAAGATTGACCCTTTATTTAATTTGATTGAATTTGGTGCACCATCATTTTTATATCAATTGCTTGTGCTCAGTGACTTAAATGATGTATATGAAAACCCTACTATTTTTAGAGTATTTATGACAATCTTTTAAAATTTTGCATCAAATTATCATCTTTGGTCATGTGTAACATTAAGTTATTGAAAAATGTTTCAAATTAAAATAAAAGGAATTTGTAAAGTTACCCTTGGTCACCCTTTATAACTGAATTCTAAATAAAAGCAAGTGATTATATATTGAAAGATCTAACACACATTTTGCCATTGTTGATAGTACAGTATGGCCATTTTCATTTTGCCACCATGCAAAACTGTATTGTAATTGTTTTATCTCAACAAATAATAATGCTTTTCCAAATTCAAAGATGTTTTTACTGATACTGCAACAGATACACACAAAACTGCAGCCAGTAAACAAAATCGTGATATCATTAGCTACTTAAAAGACACTTCAGTTGATCCAAACAGACAGTGAGTAGATCTTCAACTCGTAGATCAAGGATGGTCAACTCCATTCCTGTAGGGCTATTTTACTCCAGGGCTTGAATTAAATCCAAATCATGGTGGTGCTATAACCATTCGAAACTATAATGTCACCATAAACTTTGATTTAATTGAGGCCTTTAAGACCTAGAAGGAGTTTTAATTAGTTCAGTTAGACAATCAAGATCATGGTTGGGTCAAATACCTGGTCTGGAAAGACTCTCCAATCCCTGGTTTAAATCAACTAAATATATAACCCATTATTTACTTCAACACTATCTTCCCAATCACAGAACTAAGTGATTGGAAATACACTTAGTAACTGTGTTAAAATGATAACCGCTGTATAGGCTAGTTCTGTACTTTCAAATTGCTGCCAATGCAAGTTCCGTTGCAATTATTTTATATTTATTTTTACCCGCAGAGTGCACTGTTGTCCGTTGCCTGAATACTGGCAACAGTAAACAGGACCACAAGGTTAACAATACTGGTATACAGTCCAGTGCTCATACAAGTGCTCAAAAATAATGATGAAAACAAAAGGCAAAAGAAAAAGGGAAAATAAAACACAGTAATAAAACTACAAAATAAAGGTGCTGCACTTGGCAGCGTTACCCTGACCGTCGCTATCTGTATGGCCCAGGTCTCCGTCCTATGCTCACCCATTCCCTCAACCTGCTCATACTATTCGGGGTTCTGCCTGAAGTTTTTCCCCGCTCCTAAAAATTTTCTTTTCTTTTTCTTTTTAATTAATTATTTAGTCGTTCTTCTCCGGCCGTGCTCGGTCCGGCAGCAGAGCTTCCGCCAGCTGGCGCATTTCGTCTTAGAAGGGCAGGCCCGAGGGAACAACAGAGCGTTATAGGGTCAGCAATCCCCCCAAGACCCGCCTCTCAGCCACTCAGAGAGAGGGAAAGCCAACACACCCTCTTTCCCACCTCTCCGTGTCACTGCCATGACTGACAGGCGGATCTTTGAGGCTGCTGCCCCCTTCCTGCAGTACCACGCATGTGCCAGAGAGTCAGCACAGATCTCACCCCCGTTAGTCACGTTAAGCGTTTTCTTTCTTTTTGTGTTAAATGTTTTCTCTCTTCTTTTCTATATGCATTGGCTGTTCTCCTTTTTTCTTCTCATAAACGTCCAGTGGGGAGCCGGGGGTCCATCCTTTGGGGGGTTAGTAATTACACTTTCTCCAACCCATTGTTGAGTGCTGCTTCATTTACCTCATAGAGGAGAGTTCTCCGTGAGTCAGGGGACCCCGCCAAACCCTCCTTTAGCATGCATGATTCCTTGTCTTCTTCTCTTTCAGGTACTGATGCCTCTATTTATGTGTGGGCCCCAGGCGGTTGAACCCCTCTTGTTTGTCAGGTCTCCTCAAAGACGGTGACCCACCCCCTCCTGTTTGTCGGGTCTCCTCAGTGACGGAATCCCCATACTGCGTATGTTGGGCCATTGAAGAGCTGGAACCGCTTTACGTGTTAATATTACTTATCAATGTGTTTTCTTTCTGGTTCGCAAGCTTCTTTGTATGTCGGGTCATCTCAGAGACGGTGACCCCTCTTCGTATGTCAAGTCATCTCAGAGATGGTGACCCCCCTGCTCATGTTTGTCGGGTCTCCTCAATGACGAAACCCCTCTTTATACGAGTAGGGCCTTTGGAGGATTGAGCCTTTCTCTTTATACATTCTATTTGTTACTAACATTATGTCCTAAACATTACAGCAGGTGGCCTAGACCCACCCTGTGAAATTCGGAATAAAAGTTGATCACTATGTTTTGGTAAATGTCTTGCTATTGATTCAAAATCAAGAAATTAAAAATGTCTGAAAAAGTTCAACTGCTTTCCTTAGATCAAGCTCTGCAACTGCTAGCAATGCGGCATAATAATTCAGCCAGTCATTCTGTTCGATTGTAATGAATGTCAGATAGATTACAACATGAGAGGCAGGTTTTCCTGATATAAAATACTTGACAGCCTGAATCCATAAATGCCATGACCTTTAAATATTTAGTGCAATGTGATTCAAATTACAGTTGGTTATAATGTACTGTTAGGTCTATTTGATACCACATGAATCAGCTATGGCTGCTGTGGTAGAAAAGGAACACGTTGATGCTTTATTTCTGGGTTCAGCTTGCAGAAGAGCTCTTTCAATGCTAGGTTCTGCTGTAAAATCATTATCTCCTATGCATATGACTCATCCGTAAGTGACTCATCTTTCTCACTTCATTATGCTAGCTTGTGAACCTTAAAAAAACAACTTTAATATCTTTGTATACTGTCTTAAAATAAGTTGGAACAGACTTTATCTGACATAAGACATCTGTGATGTTTCTTAACATCTTAATGTGTTTCTTGGCAGATACAATTACATTATTTCATTTAAAAATGTATGTTAAGATAAAAGTTCGAATCTGGTAAATCTTAAGTTTTACCAGTAACTGTCAACATTTAGCAATTAAGGTGGTAAATGTCTTGAATTATGAAGAAATAGATTGCTTTTCAGACATTTACCGGTTAATCTTATGATTTACCGAAGCTTATTGGTAAATGCAGGTACATCATCAAAGAATGTATTTATTCCTGCATTGAATTGTCAATTAACAAAATAATTGTTAATGTCGAAGAATATATTCATGGCAACTACATAAATGCGTGAAGGCGATTAGAAAGACATTCAGTCATTAGCCAAAGGCACTTGGTTATTCTTGACATTTACCTGTAAATGAAGTAAAGCGTTAGCATGTTTATTTCTGACATTTGCCGCTTTACTTGGTAAATGTCGACATGTACCAGTAAATCTTGAGATCTGCCAATATTCAAACTTTTACCATAACATACAGACTGCTCAGGATCTTTCAGCCAATCAGTTGCCTTTTGTATGATAATTTATATTTATTTTATGTTGCCAGGAGCTTTTACGCATTATTAAATTGTCTCGATAACAGTATAATGATCAGTAGTTAATGATTTCTAATGATCGAAAGTCCAACATTTAAAATGATGTGTATGTATTTTAGGAGCTTTTTCATAAATGTTAGGAGCTTTTAAGCATCCAGCAGAAATAACATGTGCTGTATGTAAATTCCATGTGTGTCTAATCTACTTTTTAATCAAATTATATTTTACACATCCTTAACTGCTAATCATTAACACTTTACTATTTATATATGCTCTTGAGTTGCCTTGAAAATCCTTTTGGCTGCCTTGTGCTCATTAGGTCACTAATTTACTACAGTACAAATAAACTGTCCTGGTGCTCATTAAACAAAACCATTTCCCAAAACCTATGAAGTCTGTTAAAGAACAGACCTGTTCTTGTCAACAGAACAAGATTTCCGTAAACCGCTGTTTATCCAAGGCCCCATCAGAACAGAACAGTCTGTCAGGAGTTGGTGTCAGATACATTATACATTGGCATTGACAATAGAAAGAACTGTCTTTATTATAATACACAGTGAAATGGTCACTATTTAATGATCTCTATTGATCTGAAGTTTAAAATGTAAAATGTTTTGTATTTATTTCATGTATGTATTGATCATAGGGTGCCCTATACTTGTTGAAGGATAGTACCATCTACTACTACTACTACTACTACTACTAATAATAATAATAATAATAATAATAATAATAATAATAATATGCAATATGTACAAAAAAGTTGGACAAAAGAAAAAACAAAATATAAAGACTCTGTAATGTGTTTAACTGTTTTAGATTGGTCTGCAGTGTTTCCTAGACCATTATACAGGTATGCAATGTTGTAAAAAATTGCTACCTGTTCATTTCTCAATGATTATAATTGTTCTTATTTCTTCAGATCTGGGGGTGGAAATCTGTTCTCCAGAATGACCTATAGAGTCTTCACTTCATACTATTCTTGTGAAGTAATGCAATTACTAAAAAATATGTTCAAACAAAACATGCAAGAATATAATACCTGGATCAATAATCTATTACAAATAGTTATCATTTCCCAAAAATTCCCAAAAGTAATAATAAAGTAATAATAATGTTAACCTTTACAGTAGTGGCAGCAAATACAACTACAATTTAGAAAAGGTTTTAAGTTTCAATACAATTTATACATACCATATACTGTAAATACATACAGTACATACTCTATGTACTGTATTTACAGTATATGGTATATATGAGTTTGGACTGCAGCCCTAGGCAGGATTGGCAATTGAATGACCTGGTTATTTGGTTGACATTAATAAGTGCCTTGTGTAATCTGGAACCAAAGCCTTTGTCTTATTAAGTACGACAGAATCACGGCCTGAATGTGCAATTCTAAACCCATCATTTAATGCACGGAACTATATTTGACTTTTGTAACACATAATGATTAATTGAAGGAAAATATTAGAAGTTGTTGTTTCAGCTGTGATAAGGCTCAGCACAAAGCTGGCGTTCATTGAATTTAGTAGAAAAATAAGAAGGGGGTTCTGTAGAATAAAACAAAAGAGCTGATGCCTTTAGCTTTTGACCCATTGTTTGAATCCAGCCACGGTTCTTCACTGGCAGACTGAAGAAAAACAAATCTGGTTGGTATGGAGCTGTTCTTAATAAGCAATTCATCACTCAGCCCCCAAACACACACACACACACATGCAAACACGTGCACGGACGCGCACACACACACAGGCATCAGTTGGCACAAAACCATGTATTCAGATATCATCAGGACAACATAAACATGCACTTGTCAAACATCAAGGAAATATGCATATGTGCCGATTCCAGAACAAGGTATCTGTTTTGGAGGCATCTCCTTCTCTTCCGCAAGGATTGCCAGTGATTATATTGTGCCCTTTGATAGCGTTCCAATAATTAAACCATTATAATGCACCACACTTTCCAGATATGAATAACTAATTAGAAAAGCAGAGTAAACTGAATATGATACAGTTACACTATTTGATGACTGCAGTCATAACATGGTCACACTTCAAAGTACCATTTTTATAAGTTTGTCTCTGCTTTGTTGTGATGTCATCTTTCTGATCATTAAGTGCTGGACTGCTTTATCATGCTTATGTTATAAAAAAAAGTCAATTGCTCATTTAATGCAATCAATAAATCATCAATTCTATCCAGCAGCAGACATGTAGGTATTTCTATAAAGAATTTCCCTCTTAAGTTACAATGGTGAATCACTCAGTACATTTAAAAGATAACATTCTTGTGTCTAGAAGTCATGATGATGTGAAAAATATCACAAGTGGTTTCAATTAAAAAAAAACAACGAAATGTCAATGGCAGTTGTTTGCGCACAACGATACAAGTGAGCAATGGGGCAGTCACCCAATGTTGCTGAATAGTCAGTACAGTACATTCTCAGTACCTTATCCATACAGCTGCTTATTCCTCATATTAAACCACAAGGGGTGGATTCAATCATTTTGCATGGGACTTAAGTGTTAACATTCAATAGAACATTATACAAACAATATATAATGTGTTCCTGGGAAGTTTGATTGAATGCCATCATAGGACATGAAATTGGTGAAAGCTCTTTATTTCTTGATTGAATCCATGACTTTAGTTTACATGTTGCAGATTTCTGGTTGTACATTTTCTGTGAACTGTCACATGTTTTTGTAAATTAATATTGACTGTAGTGCATCAAAAAAGCTTACAGCTTTTAAAGCCAATGTCACTGAGTTGTTGATAGATTGCGAGATAACCAGGGAAACTAGTCAGTCATTTCTGTTCACATTTGGACGTAAGCAAACATCCTGCTACATCTGGGGCTTATAAACAAATGTCAAGTGATAAACACGAAACTGATGACAACTGGTTAATCACAAGAAAGTACGAAAATTACAACTAGTTCACATTTCATTTCCTAGACTCACAGTACAAATATTACTTAATTGTGTAGTTTTTGAAAATAAAACAATACAAGGCATGGGAAATCACTTGTGACTCAAATCTAAAAAAATATACATTGCACTTTCACTGTGGAAACTGATTGTTTTGATCACGATTGTTTCCAGATGTGCATATGGCATTCTGTAAAAATCCACTGAATTAAATAACAAACTCTTCCAAAGTCTTCAAAATGTTCAACATTTCAATTTATTTTAAGGCAATAACAAACAAAAAAAACAGGAGGAAAGTACCAATAAAAAGGTGAAACAACAGTTTGCTATCTACATGTTATTGTGTTTCCAACTGTGAAAACAAATATATATTTTCCTGTATATGTTAGTGTAATGGGGCCATTTATATTTGTATATATATGACGGTACAGCCGTGCGTTTTTGTTTTGTTATTATTTTTTATTTAAATGTGTTCTGGCAGAGGCAAGGTCATCAGCTTGTTAATCCCTTGGTCACTAATATAAAAGCCCGCAGGTCTCCCTGCTATGGGTGGGTGTTCAGAGGAGGGAACGGGAGCGAGAGAGGAGAACAGAACGAAACTAAAATACAAAACTATAAGATCAGTGAAGGCGATTGCCCATCCTGACCGAGGCATTTGTTTTGGTGTTCGTGATTTTGTTTTTGTTTAAATATTTATTTTCACTCTGGAGCAGTTATTTTGTGTTTAAATATTTTATTTATTTTAAATAAATCAAATTAAATAAAAACGGTGCCCGCCGTGTCTTTTGCCCTGCAGTACCTGTCAATATTTTTCTTCCTGTATCTGGCCTGACGTCACCACACGGCTACCCTCACACATGGTGTTAGGATCACCAGCGCCTCCTGGACTCAGGCCAGAGCAGGTTTTGCACGATTATTTATTTATTTTTTTGGAAAGAGGATGGGAAAAAAGCAGCGGCAGCAGCAGCGCAGGGCTGTTCGCAAGCCCCATCGCGTCTCTGCCCCAGTGGAGGTCTGCCTAAATTTCTTGAGGGGGGAGGAGTGGTGCTTAGAAGTTGGCGAGGTCAGACATATGTCGCCCGACTACTACCACCCCCCACCTCAGGGAGGTGGAACCAGAGCCACAGCCACAGGAGGAGGTTAGCTGGGAAGCCCTCCTCCACAGCATGGGTGTGCAATACTGTTGCTGCATCTGTGGAGAGTGGGGGCATTTCCCATTTAACTGCTGCCTTTGCAGCCAGAGGGGTAGGAGGCCCTGCCACCTTTGCAGCCACAGGGGGAGGAGGCCCTGCCACCTTCGCAGCCAGAGGGGAGGAGGCCCTGCCGCCGCAGCCAGAGGGGAGGAGGCCCTGCCGCCTCGCAGCCAGAGGGGAGGAGGCCCTGCCGCCGCAGCCAGAGGGGAGGAGGCCCTGCCGCCGCAGCCAGGGGAGGAGCCCTGCCGCCACGCAGCCAGAGGGGGAGGAGCCTTCGCCTCCCGAGGGTCCGCTGTTGCCGTCACCTCCCGAGGGTCCGCTGCCAGCTCTGCTTCACCTGGGGTCACTGCCAGCCCTGCATTGCAGCAAGAAATAGTGTGGCCAGAGCCCCACAAAGAGGAGCTGCTGGCCATGAAGAAGGGGGGATCAGGAGACCAGGTCCCCCCGCAGTAGTTTCGTTGCCGGAAATAGTGGCCGGGGCCCTGGAAGAGGGAGCTGCCGGCTACGAAGAAGGGGAGGGAGGTGAGAAGACCACCTCCACCACAGCCCCGACCACAACCCCTGTTTCACAGCCCGGCGCCTGGGGGTGGGATCCCTCGGCCTGTGCTCCCAGGCACCCAGGCTCCGTATCTGGACCTGTGGTCGCTGGGCCTGACTCCCAGGTCGCAGCACTGCCGGGCATAGTTTTGAGTTTGGTCCCTTCTCCACTCCACCTTGGAGACCAGTCATCACCGCGCAGGAGAAGGACGTCTCGGCTTGGGAGTCAGATGTCGCATGCGCTCCCCCTTCCCCCTACCTCATGCGTTGCTCTCCCTGACCTCCATGACGCCGCTACGCCGGTCCACAGCTGTGTACCTCTGCCCATCACTGCGGCTTACCGGTCACCTGCCTGCGCTCCCAATCCACTGCGCCGGGGTCCCCTGTCGCCAGTCAGTGATCTGGCCGGGAAGGCGCCGGACTGTGGACCCTGAGAAGGGGGCAGGGCAAAGCCCTGTCAGTGTTTTTCTTCCTGAATCTGGCCTGACGTCACCACACGGTTACCCTGTCACAATTAGTCTAAAAACCTCCAAATGCTTTTTAACATTAAAGGCATCAGTAAATAGTCTGGGAAAGGAAATTGTGATCAGTGTTATATTCCCAATGCTATGTTTTGAATATGGCTGTATGAAGTTAGAATCTTTAAGACAAATTCAAGTTAAGTCACACACATTTACAGATGCAAGTGCTCAATCATTTTATGCCCATTCCGCACCACATGCACACGACCCAGGGGTGCAAATTTGGCACTATGGTGCTAGATTCTAGCACCAGGGTACCTCATATATAGCGTCAGCAACATTCAATTGTTAAATGTTTAATTTAGCAACCTTAAATGATGATAGTTTCTCATTGGGTCTGGACTACTCACATACTCGCATGACCCACCCACATTCATCCACATACACAGGAGAGAGGTTCTTCTTGTGTGGGAAAGTGATAGCAAACATGTCGCAGCACACTTTTAAACAGTTATCAATCAGGTATGTGGGCAAAAAGGTATGAGGGCAATAGTAGACTTAACAGGTAACAATACATTGTAAAATAACGTTTTGTGTTCGCAAGCCTCTACATTTTACCACGGAAGTTAAGCTTAGCTAGTTTATAAACACATTTTATATAATGGGTGTGATTAGATAAGGGGAGGGGGTGTAATTTAGCACCTGTAGGCTCTCTCCTGATAAACTTTCAAAACAGTTTAGCACCAATTTTCAAAATGATTTTCATCCCTGACACGACCGCACATACTTAAAGACTAGAAAATAACTTTCTAGTAATAAGCACTTCATGGACCTATTTAGGCAGTATTCAACAAAACAATTATGTATTAATATATAATGATCTGATGTACAGTAATTTACTGCAAAAAGATTGGAAATACTTTAAAAGAATTACATACAATGCATTTGTCTTTAATCTTAGCCAATGTTGACCCAGGGGGACTTTTTTGACCTGAAAAAAGAAACAAGCACCAGGAGTCACAAATGGAGATTATATAAAGGGGCATTCAGAATAGAAAATAGGAGGCACTTTTTTACACAGAGAATTGTGAGGGTCTGGAACCAGCTCCCCAGTAATGTTGTTGAAGCTGACACCCTGGGATCCTTCAAGAAGCTGCTTGATGAGATTCTGGGATCAATAAGCTACTAACAACCAAACAAGCAAGATGGGCTGAATGGCCTCCTCTCGTTTGTAAACTTTCTTATGTTCTTATGTTCTTAGCCAAACAAACAACTACTAGGAAGGGTGTTTTGGTTTACCATTGAACATGTTTCTTGTTACTGACTGACTCATCTTGACCTCAAATTTGCGCCTCTTTCTTCTCTCATCAGCTTGCTCATGGCGTGTTTACCAGACCTCCCCTAAAAGCACTCATGGGAGATAAAGTCAGACTGAGGCCTAGATAATTTGCTACACATGAAACCAAACACCACTTTGAGGACTTCCATGACAAATCCCTTCAAAGCACCAGGAAATATATTCACACCCTGAGGGCTTTTCTTTCTTGGTACCAGGCTTAATAGCATGACAAAAGTGAATTACAGAGTTACCCTGCTGTGAAACTAGGGAGTGATTTGTAATTTACTAGTTTTATTTTGTCACAGATGTTATGAGTTAACCATAGGGGTGTCAAGCTTGTCTACAGCCTTGACACTAAAGCCAGTGTAGTGGCTTTATTGTACTCACAGTTGATGTCATGAATAGCTTTAACATCATTATCCAGGTCTCTTGACATCTCAACTATATTCTTTTCCTGAGGCTTATATGACCATGGGTAGACATCCTTATTATACTGAATGAGCTTTGAGCTGCACGTAATGCCCCGGAAGCTTATGGATGCCTCCTTCCAAGCATCTCTGGATTGAATGATCGGCCCAAATCTTGATTAGAGCAAATGCTTCTTCATCCCTCCTGCAATCTGGCTCATGGTGTGTCTCAGGTCAAAGTGTGTTGACCCACATCCTGAAGGTACGTGGTTTCACACTACGCGGGATTGTGGCCGGGTAGGAGCGTCAGTGTGAAAAGGGGCTTTAGAAGATTCCCTTTGTATCTCTTGCCTGGTACACCTTTTTGATAATTTGGCAAAGTTAGAGATGGAGAGATATTGCTTCACTATTCCTTCATACAAACTTATCTAGGTTTCCCTAAAATGCTTTATTCACTGCTAAAAATGTATTGAATTGTACCCTAGATGGATTGTTGGTACCACTGTTTTTTTGTGTATTTTTTTTCTCAAAAGCTATTCTTCAAAGTCTAAATGAAAAATCATATATGTGAGAACTTATTTGGTTCTCATATAACTAACAACTTATTTGATAGACAAGAAGCTACATATTACTGTGTTTGTTCAACTAAACAGAATTTTCATATTCCCTAAGAAACCAACTGTGTTCATTTCATCAGTACATTTAAAAGTGAAAGTAACTTTGTAGGCTCTTTGATTACATGATTATGTCTCAATCCTAAAATTGTAGGTGATGCAAAACTTTTGTCCATAGATGGACATGCAGGTGTTTTAATTTTTTTTGGGAGAGTACATCCCACTCTGAGAAGCTGGTGACTGATATGGGGAAAGATGATCATTTCAGAGTCAAACCATGGGCACATTAATGGTACCCTGGGTGGTATACAAGGTTTTTATTATGTATTGAGGGTATTGAGACTGTGATTGCCCTTTCTTCATAAAGTGACCATACACTGTCATATAATCTGACTCACTTTCCAAATAGGTTAATAAATGATACACTTTACTATATCACAAATTTTTCTAGCCTTTTAGTACCATATGTCATGTGATCTCTACCCATAGCCTAGATTACTTGTTATTACAGTGCCATCAAGGATGAAAATGGAAACTTGAGGCATCTGTTTCAACTATCAATCACCTTCTATACCCAACTGATACCTCCCCTGGTGGCATCATGTGACAACATTCTTTATATGTGACAAAAATGTTTTACAAAATCTGTTCAATTCTTTGCCACATAGATTTTAATATTGGGGAGGGACAGAAGTCCAGTCTCTAAGCTTGTGCATTGTCCTCTGTACCAAATATGAATCTAATCAATCACAGTTTATTTAAACACCTGTAGCAACAGCTGCATTATATTGCTACAAGGTCAAAACACATTGGATGGAAATGTAACTTTTGCAAAGACAGGAATAGAATTTTAAGCACACCATTGTTATTAGTATTTGTATTAGTAGTTTTAGTAGTAGTAGTAGTAGTAGTCGTAATAGTCGTAGTTGTTGTTGTAGTAGTAGCATTATTATTAGTATTAGCATCTTGTCTTGTTCATGTTGTCATTAAATTCTACAGGAATATATAAGAACATCTGGATCTATAGTGAAATTAAATATTTTGGTGTTGGGTTGCCTTTAAATGTTCTTTAAGGGGGAGGGGAGACTGTGACCTGGTCGTGATTGGGGGGGTTGAGCAAAGGACAACTCCTTCCAGTAAAAGGAAATCCAGCCGTAGTAAGAATTTTCCAGTTAATCATACAAGCTGGTGGTAAGATCAGGCAATAAAAGCAGGTAAATCGCAGTCATTATTAAACCACGGATTTTTTCCACTGAAAAAGCAGCACTCATGTGGGCACTCCAGATTCTCCTCTGCTTGGCGCTGTTGCTTTGCACAGGTATGTTTGGCAGTGTTTTCTTGTAAAGTAATGCTTTAAATTTGGCTTTTTAAATTTTACTTTAGTATAAAGATTCCATAAAACAAAAAAGTATCCTATAAATCACAATACTTAATAAGAATAATTTTGAACTTTTAGTTTTGTTTGTTGTAAAACAGTAATTGGGCAACGCTGTTTTATATTTTTCTTAATTGCTCTAATAAAAACTTTTCTTTGCATTCAGTATTTATCTATCGGTTTGCTTTTGAATACATTACTTAAAGAATGTGATAGTTTTACTAGGCGAAGGTTGATGAGGTTGCTTTGCAAGTTACAGAATGTTTGGCATTGGATACAGTTATGTCTTAATCAAATTTTGACTTGAATAAAGAACACAAAAATCTTACTGTGAAATACACATGCTACTTTTCGTAAGTGAGATTTATCCAGGACAGGCTGATGCAGTTTGAAAAGAAGTAAAGTTGTTAAATGTGTCTGATTTCTAGTCGATGAACTATTTTGAAGACATGCAGTTAGTATGTTTGGACTAATTTTAATAAGGATTTTTTAGTTTTTATTTGATATGCATTGTCTTAAATTATTAACAACACGTACCGCCGGGCCACAAATAACGAATTTGGCACCAATGGCATGTCTTAGAAAAATTACTATACACATACATGAATTGCGGTCAAGTCTGTGTTAGACACAATGTTAACAAGTTATTTAAATAATACTTGAATGCGTGGTTTGACGTTAAGATCAAAACATACGTTACAGTATCTGTAATTACAATTGCAAGGCAAATAACACAACCCCCGTTGATACATACACTGCTGTTAAGATTTTAGGGAATTCGTGGTTCACAGCTGGTAACGTAGAGAATGGGGTGACGTTTTCATAGAAACAAGCCGATTCTTAGAAAACCGTTAATGTAGCAAATATCCACCTATAGCTAATAGTTTACTGGTTCAAGCATCCACAAACTAAACATGAGAAACCGTCCTTTGTTGCAGTGCGTTTCCTTTTGTCTTTTATTCTAACAATTATTTTGCAAGTCTTTCAACTAACGTGCTCTGTGGAAAACAGACGAACTGTACCCGTGCCCCCACCCCCGAAAAAGTTTTTAATCATAAATATAATTGTGTGTCGATTAACTATTGCTGTACCTTTGGTGCACCCCGACTGTCCCATTGTTTTATGATTGTACAGTATGTATACAATGCATATAAGGCAGTGTTGGCTGTACGGGCATCAGTATTGACTAGTACATTCCTCGACTGTAGTAGTATGCGCGCGCGCAAGTGTGTGTTTGTTGTTTATGCTCAACCTAACCCCACCAGTTTGCATGTATGCCAGTGTCAGCTTTGAAAGCGTTCCGTTTATAATACTGAAGTAAACGCATTGCAGTAATGATGCTTCTGACCATGTGCCAAATCATCTGGGTAAAACAGAAGTTTAGAATAAATACAGTATAAATAAATAGAACTTCAGGAACTATCATCATTAAAATGAACCATTACTTATTTAATTTTTGCAAAAATCTCTGTATTCTCTCTTTTGCATGACTTCCATACAATGTGTATAAATGCTTACATTGTGTTCTTGCTTTTTATATATATATATATATATATATATATATATATATATATATATATATATATATATATATATATATATATATATATATATATATATATATATATATATATATATATATATATAGATATAGATATACCACTTTAAAATGCACCAAGGCATATCTCAGTCCATCCAAGCTGGAAATGTTGGTCAAATATGACCCAGTCTGTTTAGCCTCAATAGAAACCCAGTTGAATTTGACTGAAAGTGTTTTAGTCAAAGATGATACCCAAATAGGTATCAATGTTAGTTCTGTATTTAAGAATTACTTTATACATTTTGTTTCAATCAAATGTTGAGTGCCGCCATTTTGCCTAAGAGCAAAGTTCAGTACTGTGAGTCAGTATTTTTAATTAGAGGGTGTTGCCACTATATTGGGTAGGGAGTTCTGATTGATGTCTTTCAGATATTGTTTTTGTAGGAGTTCTCTTAAGTCACCCAGCCATACATGCCAGAAAAAATGTCATCTTGGACTTCTTCATTCATTAAAGACAGACATATCTGCTGTAGGAATGGATATAAACACGGTCATTCTGTCTGTTTTGGGTTTATGTCCCAACTGGTAAGTCTTAACTTGAACTTCATTTTGCAGAAAGTAGGGGTGCAGAGAGGAATGTTCTTCATGATTATGAGACGAGTGAAGGAGTTTACTTGAACAGAACCAATAGGCTCCTCCTGACCAAAAGGAAATCCCTTAGTGAAGTAAAGTGTGCGAGGCGGTGCAGCAGGAACAAGGACTTGTCTTTTGTGTGCAAGTAGGTATTCTCAATTATTATAATGCATGGAAAACTACAGGGATTAATGCTGTTTGTATGAGCAAATCATACTGTTGCAAATTTCGCTGGGTTGTTCACAGAATTCATTTGTTTTAAACATACTTTCTTTTCCATACATTGTACTTGTTATATAAAACAAATACTCAAAAATGGTCATTGGGTGCTGTGTTTACATGCTGTTTGCTGGCCGTAGTCATTTGTAGAATAACTACAGAATTCTATGAACGTACACGTAGTCTCTGTCTACAGGAATGGTGATGTTATGTTTTTTGATACTTACTGCTTCAAATCTGGTGGTAGTACTAAAATATTGGAGACTTATTACATATGTCTTTGCATAGACATTCTTTACATTCAAATCCAAGTCACACATATTTAGCATACAATCATGGTATTCATTTATTTTCTTTCTGTGCTGTTTTGGCATATTTGCCTTCATATTCTTCCCTTAGTTGGAAGGCTGGCTGCAATATTCTGAAGCCATGTGGAGGCTTTTATTCCCCTATTAAGGAAGTCCTGAATGTTTACACTGGAGTCTATCCTTCTGGGAGAAGTAAAGTAGGACCAGTTACATTTTCTTGAGCTGGTAGGGGATACAACACAGGAATAACACCACTTTGGAATGTATTGCATTAGACTTGAGAGTTATATGGTGTACATGTTAACTATTTATATGTCTTTACAGGGCTTTTTATTATGACAAGAAAGAAAATAAATGCCACTGGCTGTCATTTACCAGCAAAGCCCCAGGTGTTAGAAAAGAACTGGACTTTCGATATGATCTTTATGAAAAGAAAGGTAATTGTTGTTTTTGACTTTAAATCTCTGACTATTACTCATTACATCTCTAAGCATTTCCCCTGCCCCCTGTACCTAGCCTTAAGACATGATGCAAATAGTGTGAATTATTAGAAACGTCTGTATAAATAACAAATCAGATCTCTTTACAGAGAACACTGTAAAGCAAGCCCAGTGATGTATGCAGGTTTAATTATACTGCTTTATTTTGTCCCCACTCATTTTAACTTTGATAATTGGGATATTTTTATGATTCAGCTGTTTGCTTGAAATACATTTTTTATTAAACTGTTACAACCCAGTATGGATGTCACAGAATCAACTAAATACATTTTTTGTATAGATTATATAAGGGAGTGCATCATTGGGAATGGATCAAACTATAAAGGGATGAAGACTGTTACAAAAACTGGCCTGAAGTGCCAGGCCTGGAGTTCTATGGTGCCACATGAGCACAGGTAAGAAGAGTTCTTTTGTTTATCAAATGGAATTATGGTTGGCTTTTGCAATCATTCTGGTTGGTTCTGGGTTCTGCTGCTACCATATGAAGCTGTTTTGTTTTATAAATCTACCATTCCCAGAGCTTTCTTTGAGCTTGACTTGGGTGTCCTGCCAGGAATGAACAGCCTTCCTCATTACATTCCAGTCATCTGACTTTTCAACATAAAGTTCTACAATTTAAAAAGCAGAATTAGAGTAAATGGTATTGTAAGGATTGTGGAAGCAATTATATTAATTTTACTTTTAATTAATCAAATGTATGTATTAAGTTTACATTATTCAAGGATTAGCATTCAAAGATTATTAGTAATTGGAAATGTATTTTCAGAAATACAGTTATTGCAATTATACATGATATAATGGTCATCTAGTTGAAACACAGTTACAGCATAGGTGTGCAGTATCTACCTGAACTGGGGGTCATTCTTTCAGGAACAGGAGTGGTGGACGTCATCTTGAATCTCCCGAATAGCCCAATAAATGTATCTAGGTCCAGTGTATTTATATGGTACAGCTCCAACTCTATCACCCCATGTACTTTCAACCTTTGGTATGTTCACTCTGCCACGTACACAGACGATATGACCAGTTTTAGCAAAACCAGTGGCTTGTTGTTGTAAACCTTCATAACCCGTATTTCAAACGTACAGTTTTACCCTTCAGTATAAAACAAAAACTTTGTTTGGATTTGATTAAAGAAGCTTGACCTCAATCAACACAGTGGTTCAATACTTGTAGCCGAGTCTCTACATTTTGGTAATAGCAGATCATTGGTGCAATGTGAGCTCACCCTACACTATTGTGTAATTGCACATTTGGGGAAATTACACTTTTAATTAATCTGCGTTACTGGCAGTGGCTATCATGCCATACCAATGTTGTGCACATATGGTACAATTTTATTAACAATTTCAAGAATCATTTTAACCAACTTTGATGTATTGTTAATTTGAGTCTAATTTATTTCCACAAGGCTCCCATTTTTATTGCACTGAAAATTCCTTGCACTGACAGACTATAATAATAAGACATTATTGTACACAACAATAAATTCATTGAATGTGTTTTTGGGGGGTTGATGTGGACTACCATGTAACATAAAATGGTGGCTGTATATATACAGCCAAATTAATGGGATGGGTAAACCAGATTCGCCCAGCATATGCTGGGCAAATCTGGTTTACCCATCCCATTAATTTGGGCGAGTCTAGTTTCGTCCAAAGCTTCAACGTCAATGCTGAGCCAGTCTAGTTTTGCCTAAGCCAATTATTTGGGCAAGTCTAGTTTTGCATTTCTACACTCTCCCCTGCAAGCTTCCGAGTGCGTGTTGGAGTACCTGCCTCTCCTCCACTTCTGACAATGATAGAGAGAGATTAATTGTTTGTGTTCAAATCTTCTTTTGTTTCGTCTTCATTAAAGGATAGTTATGATTGTTACAGGTCAATAATACACTGTTCTATTTCGCATATTTATTTGCCACTTGTATGTTTTTATTTTTATAATTGTACACTTTGATTAGTGCACTTTTTTTATATATTGTCGACTAGCCCTTTGTAATTGATTTATCACTTTCTAGTACCTTCTCCACTCAGTCCCCTTGTAATGCCTTATTGGGTACTGACTAATTGAGTTATTGATAGTTTTACCCACCTGTGTGTGGCGAGTTTGCCTGCGCATATGGAGGACTGAGACTTTTTGACTTTGAACATTTTGGGAGAGAGAGCTAATAAAGAGTGGTTTTAACCAAAAGGAGAGTGTAGAAGTTCAAAACTAAACTTGCCCAAATAATTGGCATAGGCAAAACTAGATTGGCCCAGCATCGATGTTGAAGCTTTGGATGAAACTAGACTCGCCCAAATTAATGGCATGGGCGAACCAGATTCGCCCAGCACCGATGTTGAAGCATTGGACGAAACTAGACTCGCCCAAATTAATGGCATGGGCGAACCAGATTGGCCCAGCGTCGATGTTGAAGCATTGGACGAAACTAGACTCAGTGAGAAAACGGGTTTTGCCCAGTTGTCGTCTTCAAGTTCTGGGCCAATCTAGATTGTGCTGAAAAAGGTGGTAACTTCGGGATTCACCCAGAAGCCCTTGGCGAAACTAGATTATATATATATATATATATATATATATATATATATAATATATATATATATATATATATATATATATATATATATATATATATATATATATATATATATATATATATATATATATATATACACACCACCCACTATATATTGCGGGTGTCGGGGTCCAATACAAATCCACTATATATCGAGGACCGCGATATAGCGAGAGACCCATAGAAAAACAAATGGACTGATAACAAATACTGTACAACCACTCCCTCATTTTAATTGGGGGCGTCAGGGTCCAATATTAATCCTCTACGCAACCCGCTTTTTCTCATTTTTTGTATAAAAAGCACGCCGTTTTAATTCATACTGCGGAGAGTAACTGCTTCTTATCAACTTAAGTCACCAATTCATTTCATGAATCTTCCTCTCCTTTCTCAAATGCCCAAACCGCTGCATTGAAAGAATCCACTACTATCTACTATAAATTTAGTTAACTATACACTACATGTATTATGAAGTCTGTAAAACATAAAGTGTTCATCTATAAAAATATATCCGACCTTTTGAGATTTATTAGTATGTAGGCTGAGAGCCGTCTCTTAGTCCATATTCCTTATGGGAAGCCAGGACTTTTACATTTCGGACTGCTTCAGTGTTATTTGTAAGAAAAGCTTTCCCGAGAGACTCATTCCAGTTGCCAATTGAAGTCCTGTTTGCTCTATATTACACTGTATTATTTATGGCCTGCATATTCTTATCCTTTACTGTCCTTTTAAAACCAGCTTTTTGCCTCCAAAATACCGGAGCAAGGACCTGGAGGATAATTACTGTAGAAATCCAGACAATGAGGCTTCGGGACCCTGGTGTTTCACTACAGATCCTGACATCCGCCACCAATCATGTGACATCCCTCAGTGTTCAGAAGGTGACTTCTTTTATTTACTCCCAATGAATTACCTGGAATAGGCCAATGAAATGCAATATGTTGTTTTTAAAGGTGAATGTATTACAAGCATGTTGCTGGGAGTATGGGAGGGCCTCTGACCTTGGGCAGTTGCCCTTCATGGGTACTGTAATGTAGTTTGAGAATAGAGGTAAGCAATTGATAAAATGAAAACAAATTAGTAGAGATGTTATAGGCATTGGAGGCTCTGAACCCAAAGGGTTCTGTTGGTGTGGGGTAGTGTGTTGAGCAGGCAGCACCTGCCTCAGTGTTATAATGGTAAAAGAAAAGTTTCTCTCATGCAGAATTATTAAGCATTGTATTATGCTGTTTAAGCTGAGTTAGTAGTGCATGTGTAAGAACCACCGTAGGAGAGAACGAAGTTAGAACATATTTTACATTACGTGGCTTGTGTCTGAATTGCTGTTTCGTTATTTTTCTTGACATAAACAGGTAAGGAAAACAAAATCATGAGTCCCCCAAGTGGTTGCAACTCTGGATTAAGAATATTATCATACAGTAGAACACATCTGTCTAGTGCATACTTTAGAAAAGCTACTTCTTTTTTTTCAATATTATTATCATTCATTTTGGATCTACATGGTGGAGTAGGTGGTCACTTAAAGGGACACAGTTCTTTAAATGGAATCCCAGCAAGAAACATTGTGTTAAATATACAGTAAGAGCAGAAGATCTATGTAAGTGTTGGGAAATAGGCAGTTTCCATTGCAGGAAATGTGGATGAATTTCCTTTTAGGATAAGTACTGTACATGAAGGTAAACTAAGCATTTTCCTCCTAATCAAAAACAACTGAAGGAAAAGTCTTCATGGGAAAAAAAATCTTATCTGAGAATTTATACATCTGTTACTACTTGTTTTTCAACTGCTTCATGTAATTTTCAATACTCATGTGAAACTGATTGTATCCAAGCCTGTAAATAGTAAGATGCTGAGTCTCTTTGACAGTACACACATGTTCAGCTGAATAACTTGTGTAAATACATATATATTCAGTTACCTGAAGCAAACCAAAGAAATGATATTTCACTGGCTAAGGTTGTGTTGATATATTCATGAAGCAGGATGATGGGTATATATCTTCTTCTGACTTTATTAGAGAGTGGATTTGAACCTGTTACAGATTTAGAAGGTTACAATATACAAGTCGTTTGTTAAACTTCACATTTTGGTTTGTGATCACAGAATTCTAAAACAAACAGTTTTTCAATTTGAAATCATCAAACCATGACCGTTTTCTCTCTTGGAATTACGCATATCCCTCTAGATGTACTGTGATTCTTGAAATGTATTTTTGTTTACGACTGTAAGTCGCCCTGGACAAGGGGGTCTGCTAAGAAATGAATAATAATAATAATAATAGATGTGGGTGTTGTGACATCATCATGAAAACCACAAGATGGCTGTGCTGAAATTCTAGAATAATTTGAGAGGGATTTCAAGTGGTGCTAGTTTTATGGCCTGTATATCAAAGTGACTTGGGTAAAATGGGAAAGATTATCTTCATACGCACTAGACTCTCTTTTTTTTTTTTTTTTTAAGTGCTATACAGCACATAATTAACACAATAATTAATTAAACTGTGTGTACTTTTATAACACGCACATAATGAAAAAAGCTATTTGTCATTTTTTTCTAGTTGAGTGTCTGACTTGTAATGGGGAGAATTACAGCGGGTCAATGGACCACACAGAAACAGGGAAGGAGTGCCAACGCTGGGACCTGAACCGGCCTCACAGACACACGTTCCACCCCAAAAGGTGATTGAGCTTACCTGAAGTCAGACAGGAAGGACCATGTCAATTAGTTAAGCATTCTTATTTGGGGAGATAATGTTTTTGTACTAAGTTTAACAAAAAAATAAATCATATGAACCTAGATTTTGAATTCAAATCACACTTCTAGTAGATAATTATGCACTTTGAAGCGTATTTTCTTTCAAATTTCTAAGTTGATTTGTATGCTGTCTAATGTGATCTCTGTTAAACCAAATAAAACACATACACACATTATATATATATATATATATATATATATATATATATATATATATATATATATATATATATATATATATATATATATATATATATATATATATATATATATATATATATATATATATATATATATATATATATATATATATATATATATATATATATATATATATATATATATATATATATATATATATGACATATATAATGACATATGTTTGATTATTAACATTTAACTGTCCAGGCTTTGCCTGCCTTCTCTCAAGATTAACCTCTGAGACAGAGAGCAAACAGTGGGGAATATTTATTTGTTCATATAAGGGTGAACATTGACGAAACCCATCTAGATTTCTCCAGCTTCTAAGTGGTAAAAATTAAAATACATGACCTAGGGTCAGGATCAAAATGAAACTGTATTTTGTAACCTGAACTTTAAATTAAATTCAATGTGATGGTGTTTATACATTTTATATAGCATATGTAGCTGTTTCGTTTTAGAGCTTTAGCTCTTTTCTGAAAGTCATGCAATTCAGAACTGGTTAACCTTTCATCAGGCATCAGTACTTTGATGCTTTTCTATGCTTGTTCTCATTGTTAACCCTAGTCTAACAAATTCCAGGCCCCTCTCTGAAATTTTTAGATAAACAAACCCATTGAGATTTATAGACAGATGGGGGAGAAAACTACACATCCTTTATGATTTTAAATGCAGTGGCGTGTTTAGCACATAAAAGCTATACTGTACTAAACATGCCATCCTTTTGCAGATACCCAGATAAAGGACTGGATGATAATTACTGTCGTAATCCTGACAAAAGACTTCGGCCATGGTGCTTCACTCTGGACCCCAACACTACTTGGGAATACTGCAGTATTAAAGTCTGTGGTGAGTCACCATTCAATTTACTGCTTCCTTTTCTTGCCTTCACTCCTCACGGGCAACAGCTAAATAATGTTGTTAGTGGGAGGATTGTCTATTCTACAGATGAGATGTTTATTTAGAAAAACAAATAAATACTGTGAATAAAATCAAAGTAGCATCAAATTTCAGCGTCTTTTCTTTGTTTCTGCTGTTCCCTTTTGGTAATACGATGTAAAGGTGCTTTTACTTGAGTACAGGAGCTTCTGTTCGGTTCCAGTTAGCTGACATAGATAAATGAGATGTAAACTAGATAAGTCAAATCATCGTTATAGAAGATCCAGTGTCATCTAGTGATCTGTCTCTTAGTTTAACTGGCAATACGCTGTTGTGCAGTTTTAATGAATTGGCATCTCAGCCCATTGAATAGACAAGGGCTGGACGTGAACCGCAAGGAGATTCGTTAAACACTACAGTAGGTGCTTACTAATCTAAAGACACTGGTTGATCTAGCCTATATTACAGTACAGGCAGGTAACTAGATGTGAGGAATAGCTCCTGAACTCCTTGACAATATAAACCACTGATGACTGTGAGCACCATGAAAAGGTGCTCTCTGTCTTGCTTGCATTATTTAACACCTTTGCAGCATTATGACGTAGATTTGATGGCCCATAGCTTCTTTCATTTCTTTTTGACACGCTGCCAGATTGGCATTCCTCTATAATGCAACACATTAAACCGCTTTTCTGGCTGATTACATATTATGCAAACTTTTAGCTACCAGGAAAGTCTTATTAATTAAATAAAAGCCAGTTGTATATATTCCGATATTTTAAAACAAGCTGCCATAATCAAAATATGCTGTTTTTGTTTTTATCGTGTTTTATTTTTACCGTAATTTTTGCAGTCAAACAAAAGGTAATTTGGCTGGCATATGTATAGTACAATTACCATATAGATCACCAAAAACATGCACTCTACGCGTGTAAACAATTTCTTGGCAAGTTTTTCTTAATATGCCCCAATATGTTTACAGCTGTGATCATGTATGAGGTGCTACCAGTGGTTTTTGACATCCGTATTGCAAGATGGATTGCATTAGCTGCAGTTAGCAGTTAGCTGCAGGGGTACAAGAACATACCAACTTTCCATCTCTGAAGAATGACTAAGCGCTAGACACACACGATTTTTCTTTTGAGCTTGAGGTTTAGCTCAAGTATCATAGCTTTACCAGAATTACAAGCAGGTCTGGGATTTGAACTCTCAAAAAAGGTATGTCATTTCTATATAACCGAGGAAAAAGACAAAGTTATTACCTAGCCAATGAGGTAAATGGCCTGCTATAGAAATAGAAATGTATTTTATGCATCTGCTAAAACATGCACACCCTGATGATTGTGTGACGTTATACAGTTCTCAGTGATGGAGATATTTAAATGTCTTGTTTTCTTACTAGCTGAAAGTGTAAAATCTGATCCAGACACGACCACTAAGTGCTTCCAAGATCAAGGGGAAAAATACAGAGGCACAGTTAACACAGCACCCAATGGAATTAGGTGCCAGCGGTGGGACTCGCAGTACCCACACAACCACTCCTATACACCCCAGAATTACAAATGCCAGTAAGTATGTTGACATGACTCCCTACCAGCTTTACAGCGTGGGCTCATTCTTGCTTTATATAACTGCAGCGTATACTTAATGATCTTCTGTTTAGAAATCCTTCCGGTCCCAGTAGAGACTTCTTACTCAATACCTGTGTGTTGAAACTCAAGCAAGAAAAGACACTTAATCAAGAGGGGAATTATAATCTTCTAAATGTGCAAGTAAAGTAGAACTGTGTTTTTCCGTTATTGAAAGACCAATTTTAAAACTGTTTCTTAGAGATCTAAGGGAGAATTACTGTAGAAATCCTGATGGTGCTGAACTACCATGGTGCTTCACAA
The DNA here is from genome assembly GCA_030684275.1 of Acipenser oxyrinchus oxyrinchus. NCBI lineage: Eukaryota > Metazoa > Chordata > Actinopteri > Acipenseriformes > Acipenseridae > Acipenser > Acipenser oxyrinchus. The sequence continues at coordinate 12,632,353 of CM060256.1, read as the reverse complement.
CGGATCCCAAAGTGCGGGTCGCCTTCTGCACCCACATCCCACGGTGTGGTACAGACACTTCTGATCCAGAAGGTAAGAAAGTTAAAAGAGGTTAACCATAGAAAAGTTGATGTAATTACAGGTCTGGCTTTAGAGTAACATGGATACTATCAGACAGAACCGTGGATGTGAACGTGTGGCTTGCAGTGCTCAGGTGTACAGGTGATACAGGTGCTCCAACACAACACAGGCGACAGACACAAAGTTACAGTTCAAAACAGTTCTTTATTTTCCTTTTTGTTCTCTGTTTGAGACTGTGAAATAATAATAGTGAAACAATGGGTATTGCCAGCATTTAAACCATGGGGTTCAGTCCCGAAATAATAATACAAGAAACAACACACAACACAGACACGATCACTTCTCCAGACAGCGTGTGCTCTGAGTGCAGGTGCGGTGAAAGTTAATCACAGTGACGGTCGTGCAGTGTAGTCTGGGCTTGATGCTGGCCTGTAGCAACAACTCCCGGATCGTGTTTAGCTATCTAGCAGTGACATACACAGACAGTCAGTTTCCACAAACAAACAAAACACTTAACACTCACGATTCGTTTTACACAGTCTGTTTCCTTTTTCGGTCAATCTCGTAACCACATCAAAGGAACAGGTTACATAGTCACCCCCCCAATTATACCCTTAGTCACGTCTCCTCCAATCCATGACTGACACATCGCGTACCGCTTTGGGGCGATGACTTTGGGCATCGTAACTCCGCCACCTTCCTGGGTGGCTGGCTTCTCACTGAGCCTGGAATGAACTGCCAGACCAACCAGTACAAGGCACTCTGTTGTTGTTAGACAGTGCCCTCACAGATCGGGAGGGATATTGTTGGCTTGGATTCATTCGCTCACTGTCACAGTGGAATGTTCTGTTGTATGCTAAACTAATTATTTAAATAATTGTTGAATTTTGGACATTTTTGGCCCGCTTTAAAAGGTGCAGAGTTTTAACCTCAATATGCTTGGAATGCTGGCATTGTCCAATAATATCTTTGGGAATCACCAGATGATTCTGGTCTCCTGGGTAGGCATGTTCTTATTTTAGATTTAGTAAGGCATGGGAATTAAAGCCACAGCTTTGCAGAACAAATTTCTGAAGTAAATGCTGCATTAAATATTAATTTAAAACAAAAAATAATTAAGAAAGAAATTCTGGGTAGAGTATGTATTTGGCTTTTACAATAATAAACTTGGGTTGATGAAAGTGTTTATATTTGGGCTAGTTAACAATGGCACTGATTTGTAATATATGTTTTCCTAGTACAATGTTACAATGGCACTGGTGAGGACTACAGAGGACACTTGTCAAAAACAAGATCAGGTTTTCCATGTGCAATGTGGGACAAGAGCCTCAAAAGCAAAAGGTACTGTGTTGCCTTTTGGGTCATGAGATTTTGCAAAATATAATAGATCTAGGTATCTTAACATGACCAGAATCATTGATTTTAGTATTTTCAAGAACAAGATAGCAGTATTCTATTTATGATAGCTTTTTGTATGATGTAAGCATGCATAAGCAAATGTTATTTGTATTCTTCTGTCAATAGGACACTGTGAACCACAATTTAGGTTTATCTTCAAATGTCAGATATGTTGTTTTTTGTACTGTATATCTTCAGTCAGTATTAGTTTCTACAATTTAAAAAATGCTATGCAGATTTTTTCAAACTCAAGTACTTATTTGGCAGTTTTTCTAATGGAACCATATCAGCTTGCAGAGCTTTTGAAATATGTACAGATATGTAACTGTCAATGTGCTATACTCCAGCCATTAACATTAAAGATGTGTGGTGAATGTGACTAAGATAAACACTTAATCCTTGGTTTTGCTTCAGTTGAAATGCCTTGCTGTACATCATACAAACAGACATGTCTAAAACAACTGTGCTTAGCCCAGTCGGAGCATGGAGACGGGGTCACTGAAAGCCAGTAGAGCTCATATTTCAGCTTGCAGAACTACTGGATAGAGACCAGGCATCCTGGTGTTCATATCTTGTTGGGTCATATTTTTCTGTCTTGCAAAAATAAAACCCTTGCACACTTCAACTGAAAAAATTCATTGACATTACAGAGTGCTAATAGGTGTCTAAATGTTGTTTTTAAACATTGCTTCATTTATATATAAAGAAGGCAGCTTGCACAGCTGGATGAGTATATTAAAGGAATAGCTTTTGACCAATTGGGAATTCTGAAAGTCTGGCCCAGTCCCCTCTGTCAGCTGGGATCAAAGCCAACCAGCTTCCTGATTTGGCTCAAGTCCAGCACCTCCACACAGAAAGTCAAACTCAGGCTTTCGTACTGAAATGCTTTTGACAGTTAAGCTACATTCACACGACAACTGTGTTGTCTCCTAAACTGTTCTTCAGGGCCAAACCAAAATCTATTCTGTCTAATAATAATCCCTGATTGTAATGTCTTCAGTAGAAATTACTATGGCAATGTTATCAAAATATTTGACTCCTGTATTCCCTTGAGTAGAATGCAAGGAGTGACTGGTTAAAAAATAGTGCAAACACAATCTTGCTATTTATGATACTTGCCAAATGCTTTTTGGAACAATGTATAGTTTCATTTCTTTGAAAGAAAACACCAAACTTACAAAATAGGTCATAGTATCAAATGTTCGGCAATTGTTCAAAGGATGTTGAATTTCGTGTTTTGCTTGTTCTTCTTGTAAACTCCTGGAAGGACAGGCTATTTGAATTGACAAATTGCCTCTATGAAATGCCAGATGTGTTTTAGATTGGTGTTTGATATCTTGCTCATTCCAAAAAAAAAAAAAAATCTTTATACAGTATACTAAGGATTTTGTACGTCCTTTATAATGTAATATAAAATGCATTGGTTTTTAACTACAGTTGGACTTTAAGTGAACCGTCAATGGCTAGTTTGCAGAAGAACTACTGTCGGAACCCTGATAAGGATAAACATGGCCTCTGGTGCTACACTACCAACCCCTCAATTCCTTGGGACTACTGTGATTTAAAGCGCTGTAAGTACTAGTGTATTAGATTACCATAGCTTATCGACAGCGTACCAGCTAAAATAGCTGCCAATTGGATTGCCTTATATGGCAATCCAATAGATAATATGATAGATAATATGATCTGAATGTATTCATTTCCCAAGCTACAGAAATAAAACAACACTTGCATTGGCTTAAGTAAAATAGAAGGATACTGGCCAAACATATGAAAGAATTAAGGAACATCATCAAAGCTTTTCCACATTGTGGTAAAGATTTATCTCTCTGGACTGTGTTCTTAATTGTGTTCATTTAATGAAACAATGTTGTGGTTTCATGACATAATACTGTGGACATTTCCAGGGACTGATTTTAATCTTGTATGCCAATCTTTATATTCTTTGTTCTGTTTCTGCTAATCACCATACTGTATGTATCCAGTGGATAATACTTGTACTTCTTGGATGAAATATGTAACCAGGTGGTTTTCATTTCATTCTTTTTTTTTCTAACCAGCATTTGATGGGCTTAGTATAAACGCAATATATGTCTATTGGGTGTTCAGGGGAAATGCAAAGACAAACGTAGTACATTTGTATTTGTATTGCTACTGAAAATTAATTGTTTGAGCTGCTGAAGGTTGTACCTTAGGAACTGTTTGCCTGTATGTGATTTAAAAAAAAAAAAGCATTGGACATTCTGTTACAAGAAATCATTCCACTCATATAGCTGTAAGGCTTTAGAAAAGCTATGTGTTTATGTTAACGTACGGGATGCTTGATTATAATTCATAGAGGAGGGGCTATTTGAAATGAATTGGTGGTTTATTGAAATACATACGTCAATATGTTTTAATTTTTTAATTTTACATTTTTTGTATTTTAAGGTGAAACGTCTGGGTCCAACATTACAGAAACACGTAAGTAGAAACATGAAGACTTTACATGGAGTGTGGCTTTCTTAAAACAAACCTGCTATTTGGAAAATCCTAAGGAACTTTTTTGGGCACATTGTCTGATCGTCACATTGTCTAAATAAACCCGACAGGATTGTTCTTTTATTACCTACATTGGACCAAACTGAACTCTTGAGTGTTTGTCCTGAAGAGTAGTTAGCGTATCATGATAAGCCTGGGATTATTGTTGTTTGAAACTGGAAGTAATTAATGGTGAAATCATTAAGATTACACCAAGTAATGATCAGGGATTTCATTGCAATGGCCCCGCCTGTTGTAATTGCTATTCTATGTACTGTATGTATATCCATTTTTTTTTCCTTCACAAGAGTCTTGTTTTGTTCATAAGAGGACCAGAATTGTTGGAGGTGCTCCAGTGAAAATTAAGGAAGCCAGCTGGATGGTTAGCATACAAAAAGGGTAATTTTTTATCACTTTAATATATAAAATAATTTATTGAAGCAAAAATACTCAATTAAAACTGATGTACAAGGTTTTCACAGAATGTACACTGATTATTTTGCTATAAAGCATACAGAAATATTTGCACTTCTTTTCAATCTGTTCTCTCTTTATTTCTGTGCACAGCAATGACCATTGGTGTGGTGGATCATTAGTAAGAGAGGAATGGGTTCTTGCGGCTAAACAGTGCTTCTCCTCCTGGTGACTACAATGAAATAATTTACAATATACAGTCAGCATGCAAGTTATCTGTGATTTTTATTTTATTTTATGATTTCTGCAAAATGGTGCCCTCTATAGGATGTTGAAAGCAATAACAGTATTGTAGTTATGGGCAGTGATGTGTTGGCTCAAGCAAGCAAAGCTACAGTAGTGGCACTGCTTAAAAACACAATGCTCGATTAACAGTGATGTTGTTTTTTATGTTAAAATCCAATGTGTTTCTCATACCTTGTCTTATGTTGATTTTTTATTTATACGAGTTTCCTGAGGTATATGATTTTTCCCCCTTTCTGTTTCAGCATACCTGATTTAACAGAATACAGTGTCTGGTTGGGCTTTCTTCATCTCAATGAAGCAGGAAGAGAGGTTTCAAGCAAACAGGTTCTAAGGATATCCCATCTTGTCTGTGGACCACAGGGCTCCGATCTAGTGTTGCTGAAATTATCAGGGTGTGTATTTTGAAATGCTATAAACAATTTTTAACTAACCTTAACTCATATAAAGAGTAAAAAAGCATTGAGAGTGAGACTGTGGAACTACGTTCTCTTGTGTGTGTTTGTGCATCAGTGTTTTGAAATCAATCCTGATATGTTGAATATATACATGTTATAGAATATATACATAGGTAAAATATACCCCTCTGTTATTGAAAATAGTATATTTAAATGCAATTTGAATAATAATGACTTTGCTTTTAACTTAGGCCTGCTTGGCAGACGGAACATGTTCGCATTATTCAACTCCCTGTTGCAGGATGTGTCATTAAAGAAAATACCTACTGTACAGTTTATGGATGGGGAGAAACAAAAGGTAAGGTTGTGCCACTTTAACACAGTGCTATTAGATATCTTTACAAATGCACAACATCACATTGCTGAGTATAATCTAATAGAAAACACTCTGGTTACCTCTGTGTTCAAATATGCAATAAGTCTTTCAGTACTAAAATGGTTTGTTCTGTTTATTTTAGGAACTGGATATGATGGCATGCTGAAAGCAGTAAAGTTACCAATTGTTGGGAATCAAATATGTAATGAATATCATAAAGGAAGGATTCCAGTGACAGAATCGGAGGTCTGTGCTGGGGGAAGGAAGGATGAAGGAGTATGTGAGGTAGGTATTTTCATTACAAGAATTGGTTGTGCTTTTGTTAAGGGGCACATTTTATAATAATAATGAACTAGTTTAAACAGTTTGTTTATTTAGTTATTAAACTATTTATATACTAACACAATGTTATTTTTTAAATGGTCTCATTTGCTATTGTAATCAGTTAGTAAACTAACAAAGTACCTCTTTAATAATAATAATAATAAATAGACACAGAGATTTAAAGTGAAGCAGAACATTGCTAAAAGTTTCAGTCTCAAGGAAAGATAACACGAGCAGTCAAACATGTGACCTTTATTTTCTGATAAATAACAATGACTGTTATGGAGTTTATAGTAACAAAAAAGAAAGAATCCTTTTGATTACTTTTTGTGATCAAGAATCACAAAAGTGTATGAAGTAACCCATGCACTCAATACTGCCATTGTAAAAAAAAAAAAAAAGTTCTTAAGCTTCCAAATTACTTTATCCGATTCATCCAAGTCAAGTTTACCCTAGAGACAGGTCAGGTTATTAACAGAGTATAGTGCGTCCTTGCTTGTACTGCATGCAACATCCATCACAGGCCAAGCAATTAGCAGCAAGGTCCAGGTTACTGCTTTAAAGTAACACTTGATTCATGGGAATAGATTAAAGACTGGAAAACTGTTCTACTGAAGGATCGTTAACAAAGATCTAAAGCATATTTAAGACATTTAATGCAGAACATAGCGTAACAAGCACACATGAAGGTCATATCCAAGGATCATATCCAGGGGAGGTAAATGGTTACTAAACCTGCTTTTTAAAGTGTTGAATACAAATAAGCAAGTGTAACAGGGGGAGTGGGTTATCTGCTGACAGACAGGGAGACTCACTGAGGTGCATTGACAATCACGCTCAGGCACGCAGGATTTATTTACAGTAACAAAACCATGTGACGCTACCAGCAATGGTAGCTCGCGGCAGACATACAACACAATGTACAAAAGGCAAAATAAAACACTGGAAACAAACTACAAACAGTACTACTCCAGTAGCAGTGGAGGTCCTGCTTACACACCTCACTCCTATACTTTGACGCTAATCCCTATTCCCTATAACAATTATACAAACCCCGACCATGGTGACACACACGGTCGTCCGAAGTGTTGGCCTCTCATTTAACAATTTAAAACCCGACCCCAGCCGTACACACAGTCGTCTGCAGTTTTGGTATCTTCCTTACAAATCTCTGATCCCAGTTAAGTCACACGGTGCTCAGAGGATTTCAGTTTGCAGATTTTGTTGTCCGGGTAATGTGGACGATCTTGCTGTGTCAGGCTTAAGCCCTCGCAGCAGGCCAGAGGTGTTGTAGCTGACCCTTTTTATGACTAGGCGCTCCGCCGAGACACACCCACCTGCTGGTTAGGAATCCACAGCTTGTCAATCACTTATTTACACAACAGTGTTTATAGAAAACAAACACAACCCCCCTGAAAATAAACAAAACACAAAACAAACATTTCTCAGTATGTTTTCTAAACTACAGTTGTAAGAAGAAGAATGTAAGGACATGTTTAGCAATAATTATCTGTCTTTTTGAGAATGAACAAACTCTCTTTCTCTTTTTACAGAAAGACTATGGGGGCCCACTTGTGTGTGAGGAGCATGATGTTAAAGTTGTACAAGGTGTTAGTGTTCATGGCCGAGGTTGTGGTCGTCCTAACCGCCCTGGGATCTTTGTCAGTATACCATATTACACAGACTGGATTCACAAAGTCTTCAAAATACTATCAAGCCCTTAAAACGTTGCTGCATTATGAAAGTAATTTATTATCAAGTATGTTCAATCTTTTATAAGGACATTTTGTTTGTTGATATTATTCTTTTTACGTTCTTGACATCTGTGATGTTGTTTCAGTTGTATTTTTGTATGTATGTGTGTGTGGTGGAGTATCCCACTTCCTGACACCAACTGTGAACAAGATGGCTGCAGGGGTGACGTCAGACCAGAAACACAGACTCAACTACAGGAAGTAGCGGGGCAAAACTGAAACGCTACGGTGTTGTTATTTGATTTTAAATAATAAACAAAAGATTTAAACAAAACTACACAAAAGAAAAGGGCACATTGACCAAACAAACAAACAAACAATAACAAGTATTGTTATTTCATTGTGTTTACTACCTCCTCTCCACACTCATTCTCCACTCTGCACCCTTCACTGAGTGCAGCCAAATGGCAGATCTTTTATAATTTGTGACCAAGGGACTAACTAACTATCAATTATTATATTATCCCTTGGTCACACTCTGCACGGATCTAGCAAGTCTGCGTGGCTGTCAACTAGTTAAACAATCAGTAGCTGACAGTCACGCATTCTCACGAGGTATTTAAAATTTTAAAAAAACACAGAAATGAAACGATAAGCTTGGGTTTGTAAAAGCGTTTTTATAGAATTCTGTGATTTGTAAAAGGAAGTGTGTGCGCCACATCAGTGTTGTACTGCAAAGCACATCTGTCTCTTGCACTGTTGTAATTTTAGTTTTATTTCAAGTTTCAGTTCATATGCTCTGCATGGTTTACTCACAATTTGAGTCCAGTTACTAGCACTCCTGAAAACCATGACCTATATCACTCAACACAGATTACAGTTACATAAAATAACATTTTCAGAATCAAGACAAATCTGAAATCAGCCAATGTGACTGTTTTTTTTTTTTTAATTTGACCTTTCTAGAGTACATGAGTGACATGTGCATCATGGACAAATCCAAGTGTTTGTAATATCTCCTGAAATTACTTGAATGGACACAGTATCACAAAGATGTAGGACCCCCTTAGAAAGCAAGTTATTTTCAGTATTACTTTGTGGACCCAGTTGCTCATAATCAAATCATATAAAGTTTTTAGAAATGACAATGTTGTAAGCTGAGGTTCAGCTGGAGCTTTGGAATGAGTTTTATATATATATATATATAGATAGATATATACACATACATACATACAGTTGAGTCGATCGTAGACTTCATATTGTACAGCAGGTCTTATAGATCTCACATTTGTACTTTGAAATGTTATGTAAATAGGTATATAACTTCTACCTGTGTAGGGGTAGATTTACAAAGATATGCTCTTGCATAGACTGGCTTTTGCCCCGTCACAGTGTGTGCAATGCTCTGCTTTATGAAAATAATTCCCAGTGGAGGATTTACTTTACTGTACAGAGGAGGGATTCAATGGTAATTTCAGTTATCAAATCTAATGAACTTACTTTTTGTTTGGTACTGGTGTGTTGCATATCAATTTAATGTTCAATGTCATGTAATATATCTTTGTAATAAAGTACAGTGATTTTGTTGTGTGTGTGTTAGTCTTCAAGAATTTTTTTTTTTTAATCTTTCTATTAAACACTGAAAAAAATAGATGTAATGCATGGTTCCACTAGTTTATCTGCTGGACAGAAAATGGTAGATGAATGTAAAACATGTGCGTTAAGGTATTTCTAAAAAGAGCCAGTGCCGAAGTAAAGTTGAACCTAATCAATGTCAGAGGTCCTTTGTTGAGCCCATAGTACAGTTACAGCATTAAATGTATGGTGGTAGTCGTAGCTTCTTGTTGCCCATGAATTTGTCTGAACACCCAACAAACTGATTTTATAATCACATGCTGTATGTATTTGCTTTACCTAAGAATGTATATACAGTTCTCCCTTGTTGTTTTACCATTTGATAATGGAGTTTACTATAACGTGTCGTGTATTGTTCACCTACAATGCCAAAAAAAAGAAGGTAATGTGGCAAAAGGCTTTACTATTTTTGAGAACCAGATGCAATTTCAATGGCTACATCTACTGTGCCAAATAATTAAACTGCACAGAACGTAAGATTCTACCCCTGATAGCAATGTACGTAATAGATATTTATATAGGTGCTACTTTTTTTTTGTTTGCCAAAGGATCATTCATAACCTAATTAAGGTGGGAATACTTTTAACTTGTGTGTGCTTTTGTAAGTCTTTGCTGTATTTGTTATTATGAAAGTGTATTAAAATACTGTATGTTATCTAATGTATTTTGTTCTGATTTAATAATGGGAATGGGTAAACTACTGTAGCCATGTCTGACTTGGCAGAAAAAGTGTTTGTTTCTGTTTTTGTCTATCTCTCATATTTCCTGCTCATGAATGTAACTAGTATCAAGTATTTGCAGGGTCGGGGGGCTGGGAGCGAATCGGCAACCGTGCATACTGCAAGCGAGGGTCTTAAGTAAGCAGTAACCCATGACAGCCTATGGCCTTATGCCTCACAACACACCCGGGCATGCATACGATATGCCTTAAAGCACACCTGAGTGTGGGTTATTGTGCTTATAAAATAGCTATAAAAAGAAAACAAAAAACAATGTCATTTTAAACTTTAAATTTAAATTTTATTTAATGTAGGAAAAAATAAAGTCAGTATCATGATGGCAAAAATGTGTTTTAAAAATGCTGAACACGAGAAGCTCATAGGCAACATTGTTATAATAGAGGACTAGAATGTTCATTTTAAAATGCTTATGTGGAAGGATAAATAAAAAAAAGAAAACCAAATAAATATAGTTCAAATAGATAACAATGATAATTAATTGTTATAACATTGAAGTATAAAAGCAGTAAGACCCTCCACATTGTGCATTACCAGGTGTTATGGGCCGTTCGGTTGTATTAGACAAACGGTCCCTAATTCCTGATAATAGCCTCTGTCAGGTCTTACTGCTTACTTACACACATAATGGTGGCAACTTCGTCCACGCTGCAAACAATAATAATACAAATACTAATAAACAGCGCACATATATATATAGGGGCGGGACACATATACAGTTATCCTCATATTGACCTCACCTCACCCACTGGATGGATTCTGTAAAGTCAGTCCATCACACACTAGTCACAGAACTACCATGCAAACCTCCCATACATACTGTCCATTCCCCAGAATGTATTCATTAAACCAAAATGTTTACTGTATTAGTTCTCTGTTTACTTCATCCAACCAAAATCGTATTCTATGATTTAAAATGTGTTATTAAAATATTCCAGAATTAAAATAATATCCATGTTTTTGAAGTTATAACACTGCAATTCTTATTGAAAGATTTTTTTTTTTGCAAAATGCCTGGTAAGGAACATTATTGTTATGGGAACACAACTCTATTGCTTCCAACAAGAAAAAAAAAAAACAAACCCTTTCACACAGGCATGCTCTACCCAGGTCGGAACCTACCCGGGTCAGGACCGGGTGTCATGTGGGTCGGCTACGCGATTTCATACTGCTTTTGATAAAGCAAGGTTGACCTAGGTGACAGGCGCAAGTACACAAGGCACGTATCAATGCCACAGAAGCAGCTTGTTACAGATGCTTCCATCCAAGCTTCTCTGGATTGAACCATCAGCCCAAATGTTTATTAAAGCAAATGTTTCTTCATCCCTCCTGCAATCTAGCTCATGGAGTGTCTCAACCAACAGAAATATGGCTAAACAGAATAAACAGAAACATTCCTTGCAGAAGTGAAACCTTCATGCAGTGTGGCTGTTTGTTATTTCGTCGGCTTATGAACAGCCGTCATGCATTTTGTCCACTCGACCCGGGTCAAAGTGTGTCGACCCACCTCAGATATGACCCAGGTACGTGGTTTCACACTACACAGGATTGTGACCTGGGTAGCCAGTGCCAGTGTGAAAGGAATTTAAGTTTAGTGTACATGTCTTATAGTTTGAATGAAAACGAATACAATTAATTAAAGGGGGAAAACATAGATCAGGACAAAGTGTTCATGAAAGTGTGCCTATTAAATAGCTGCAGTCATAAAAAAAAATTAACAATTGCAAAATTTCCTCATGTGTTCACTTGTGTAGCCATACTTGCTATTGAGAGTGAAATCAGGTGTTAAAAGTGCAATATAATTTGCTGAACACAAAGGCATGTAGAAAAAATTGTCAACTGAATTGCTGAAAACAACAGTTCGATTGCCAATCGAAAAAGTGTTCACAACTCATGATTTTGATTATGTAGTGAAACAATTAAGCTGACAAATGGTTTTTGATTCAAAAACACTTTATATACAAGAAAGGTATACCAACAATACAATTATAAGCACAAGATTTAAACTGACTTTAGACAAGGCCTCAGTACAACTCAATGCATATGTTTGTATAAGAAAGCACAGATATCCATGGAGTCAAAGAGGTGAAAAGACAAAACTTCACAATGTTTGATATTTATACCTTTGTAAACAATTGTTGATGCAACTCCCATTTGTCTTACTTTTGTCCAATGATAGGGGTTTCCACTCTATCATTGCACATTCCCTCTGTGGGGGAAAGGGGGGGGGGTTGCATACCACGTTGTACATAGCAGGGCGCATCCATCTTGTCTTTCAGTTCCTCTCTCCATGTCACACTATCTCTGCTAATCTCCTGCCTTTTGGCGTTTAGCTCAGACACCCATGTGACTTTGAGTCGTGTTAGGCTATGCAAAACTGCACGTAGCTGGTTTTGCCGATGGGAAATGAAAGAACTTGAAACTCACACAAGGCTGTGTGGTCCAGTGGTTAAAGAAACAGGCTTGTAACCAAGAGGTCCCCAGTTCAAATCCCACCTCAGCCACTGACTCATTGTGTGACCCTGAGCAAGTCACTTAACCTCCTTGAGCTCCGTCTTTCGGGTGAGACGTAGTTGTAAGTGACTCTGCAGCTGATGCATAGTTCACACACCCTAGTCTCTGTAAGTCGCCTTGGATAAAGGCGTCTGCTAAATAAACAAATAATAATAAAGAAAAGCATATTAAAGCAACTGAATTAGTAAGCACATTAAAACGACTATAAAAACACATTCACACACAATTTAAAAACAACTTAACTATAAAAGACTCACACATAATGTAAAACTTATAATTAATAACACAATTAATACCTCATGCAGAAAGCCATCACTACAATTACATGAGAGTAGCTGTTATATCTACTTCATGCTAATATTGGACTCAGCTTTCACCAAGATAAAATGAGATAGTAGTGGTGGGGACTGGGGAACAACCAAGACATATCTCGCTGTAATATATGAGCCTTCATTGCTTTTTCTCCATCAGGTAATGTGGATTTCCTATTGGTCCGGTGTTGTCAATTAATGACACACAGTCCGTTTTATTGTGTTCACAGATGACAACTGCAATATTAGTGCTGCCCTTCTATCACTGGACTCCCGATGGCTGGTTTGCTGCAGCAATGGCTTTGACAAGCCTTCTGTTTCGACTTGGTCTCTATTCACTGGCATGAGTTCTTTTTAAAGAGTAGGACTACACTGGTGTACTTTTCATTATACCTGTGGCACTAAAATACATTAAAAGGGCTCTGTTTCTCATGATGGGTCAATAAGTTCATCCAGTTAAAATGATGAAATCCTTTCATATCATGATTAAATATTGATGATGTTCAATTATTCAGTATTGTCTTTATTTAAAAAAATGCCTCTAATGACACTGTGGTACAGTAAATTGTTCTTCCTCTATTCATTTAAATAAAAAGCTTGGGTTACATCGCATACAGCTATGGCCAAAAGTTTTGCATCACCCTAAAGAATTAACTCATTTAGCTTCATAAAGTCAAATGAAACCTGCCGAGTAGTGTTACGTTAACATATTGAATTACAAACCGCTTTGTAGTTTTCCATATCCCTTCACAAAAAAAGAATTTGACGTTTTGAAATCTAACATAATCTATTATGGCTTCCTGGAGACTTGCGGTATAATTTTGTAGTTTCTTTGATTACATGGTTAAATAGAATATCTAAATTATGTTCTATTGGTTTGGTTTTTTTGTCTCAATCCTAAAATTCTAGGTGATGCTTACCTTCTAACTGTAATTGTGAATTGAACAGAGGGACTGAATTCTACCATTTACTAATTAATCTAAAAAATAAAAAAAAATAAAAAATGATAACTGAAATATGTATTTTATTTATCTCTAAAGACATTATTTTGTAGATCATTTTAAGCTGTTTGTTATAGAGAATCCATTCAGCATTCTATCTGTATGCAGTTGCTATCTACGTGATCTCCTGTATTTATACTCATAACAATGCCCTCTTCTGGAACTGATGTGGAATGGCAACATAAAGTGGTATCAGGTCATCAAATTCAGTTCAGTTGTAGAGGCATTTAATTACAACACATTTGAAAGATTCTACTGAATTTCCCATATTTTGAAAACCAGTGATAGAGATAAAGTGAAGCCATGTGAAGTGAATAAACTACACTGGACTTCAATGTCTGTAAAATGCAAAAGAGCATTATAAAGTTTGCTAGACTCACTTGACAAAGTACCAGAGTAGACATGCCAGAGGTTCAATTAGCCACTCTTATAGTTCCAGAACACTACTGTATACAGCATACAGTACATTAAAACCCCAATTACTGTATCATTTATTATGAGTAATGATTCAGTTCCAGCTGGCCAATTACAGTGGACATTCCTTGACATGAACCTTTTCACCATAATGGTATGGTCTACTAACTGTGTGATACATTTCACATTTGCAACCTGTGTTATTATTTTATTTTGTACAAAAAGATAAGTTTTGGTAAAAGGGTATCAAGTCTTTATCCCATTACTATATCTCAGTAATGTAGGTGTGATTTACTTGAAATATTGTTCATGTGTGTGTTATTGTAAGTCAAAAGCAGATGAGTTAAGGATGTTGATAGGCTGTGTTGCATTTTCTAACCAGTATCCATTGTTGCAGGTCTGGAAGGGATGAAGTGAAGCTTTATCTCCTTCAAGATAAAGGTGTTGTGTTTGAGAACAAAGGGTTACAGGAAGTGATGCATAAGGCCTAGCAAAAACAGGAAATGGTATCCTGTCCACAGTAGGATGTAAGTAAGAAGAGGCAAGAGAAGCAGTAACTGAAGCACAGTTTCCCACACGAGGAGGCATTCTACAACAGCTGGTAGCTGTGAAAAGAGAAAAATGAAAATACATCAATGAAAAGATACACATAAAATTAAATATCAGAAACATTAATTATATATTATTTTTGTTTAGATATTGAAATGAAAATGCATGTGTTTCTTTCAAAACTGCACATTTAAGACATACATGTGTTACAGAGGTAGGCTGTGAACTGTGCATTATATGCAAAATCACTTACAATAGGGCATTGATTTAACATGTCATCCACAGGATGGAGCAGAAAGAGGTTAAGTGACTTGCTCAGGGTCACACAGTGAGTCAATCAGTGGCAGAGGTGGGATTTGAACCAGTGACCATCTGATTATAAGCCCTGGACTTTAGCCACTGGACCACACTGCCTCCGGTGAATAAGACCTGAATGGAGGAGAGATTTTATGGCACTATTTTGTTAATGCATATTCTTACCTTGATGTGATGTATCTGATGTTAAAGTAGACGATGTTATATTATGAGAGATGTTTGCTGTTTTATTCTTACTAAAATCATAACTCTGTTCTTTCAGGCTGTCTGTGTTCAAAGGGCTTGGTGTAGATACTGACTCCCATTGTTCCTAAATCATAGAATATGAAAGGTTTCACTTCACTGGTTTACAATAAGCATCACTTTCTACAGTGTATTTCAGTCAATCAGTGTTAAAGCCTTCACATCAATGTCTTAGTGTTCCATGTTTACAGTCATTCTTAAGAGATTAGGTAAAGAAGAGATATTCACACTGTAGCTCTTTCAATATGTTTTCGAGATTAGCTTTTTAACCTCTAAAATTATGATCCCTAAACAAGTGTTTATTCAAATTAGTATTACTTTACATTGTCACAACAGTAGTATCTGTGAGTGATTTGCATTACACATAAACATTTCAACTAACCATTATGAAGCTCTATCAATCAACTTTGCCACAAACTCCCCACATTCGCACTCATCCCAACCACTTCATGTTAGTGTTGTATGTTGTTGTCTTTGTTCAAATAGAACATGTTTACAATGAAAAAAGGACTGGTGAGTTGTTATACCTTTGTCAAGCAACAAACGTGTCTATGTCGTGCAGGTAGCCTCATTGAAGTAGCTAAAATTAAATAAAGTTACAATTGAAAAGGCCCCTTTTTATCATCAAAATTGTGCATCACTGGAAGAGAGCCTACCACTTTGGTGTGGTAAAAGTCACTGTACATGTAGCCATAGTGTATTCTTAATAGGAACATTTTTACAGATACATTTTAAAAAGTTAAGTTTTAGTAATATTGCAGCATACAGCACCTGTACAGAAAGACTGCCAGTTAATGTTGATGGATGATAAGCTGCAAAGGCATGAGGAGTAGGTGCTACTGAATGTGGACTCATTGTGCACAAGGAACCTGAGTAAAGAGGAAACCACACTGATCATTTTTGCTTTAGCTTGTACTTCTGAAAGAAAAAATATATATTAAAAGATTTGTAGCCAAACAGTCCATAATAACACTTAATCATAAAAAAGAACACATACTATCTTTATAAGAAACTCCAGTTTTAAGCTTATCCTCCCGTCTCCACTTAGCTCTTCTGTTGGAAAACCATATCTTTGAAGAAAAAGAAATTGATAAAACAGCCAGCCAATTCACATGCTTTAGTCTTTAATTACAACACTGACCACCATATAGCTTTTGTGGTGCAAATAATGTTTAAGAACATTTGGTAATGTTAACCCAATTTCTGTAACTCACCAGGCAATCAAATAGCTGTTTGAGTATTTCTCTTCTGGAGACATCAAGTGACAGTTCAAATGAGTTTGAGGTCACAACCAGTGACCATAACCCATGTGAGCACAAAACCATCCCACATACTTCCATAGGCACTAGATTCACAAGCAATATAAATACAGTAATAATAATAATAATAATAATAATAATAATAATAATAATAATAATAATAATAATACAATTCCCTTATTTTACATATCTATCTAACATAGTATTTTATAATGATCTTGACAACCATATTATCTATAGGAGATGCTGAGATAGATTTACCCGTATTGTGGCTTCAGAAAGCATGATCTCTGCAGCCAGTTTCTCTCTTGCAAATATATCTGGATAGTGAGTCCTTCCAAATACTAAAACCATGATACAAAAAGGTAACATACATAAAAAAAGTGTTTCCCTGATAAAGCATGTTATACATTCATATGAGCAAGGGTTTAAAGTTGTATTAGGTGTACACAAATAAGACAGTATTTGAAAGACAGAGGGATTGGTACCTTCTTCTAAGGCCTCTGACTGTCCCTGACTAAAAACAGTTCTGTTTCGGTTCTGCCTAATTGCCAGTTGGATCTTCTGTGGCCCAGAATCCTTTCTGGCATCTGGCTGCAATGCTTTCAAAATGATGGGTGCTCTCTGATCAATAAATCCTGCTGGTGACACACAAAATCAAACAGAAAACCAGTGCTGTTCTAGCATTGTACAGCTAATCTAGAATATAAGGATGTTTTGCGCTTACAATGAGGGACTAAATAAAATGGTTTGCCCACAGTCCACATATACAGTATATGTATACCCTAAGATACCAGATCTATGACTTAAATATGTGCCTTTAAGATCAGCTTTGTCAACCACAAATATTCTTTGGTATGCCACTATTTTCAAAACCAGGGAAATGTATTTTGATTAAAAACTTTTACAAGTACCCCCCGCCCCCCACCAAAAAAAAAAAAAAGTTACCAGAATTTGTCTCAATTCTTCCATTGGCTATTGGACCATCTTTGTATTCCATCAAAACAGAGATTTAGGTCTGGATTAAATCAAAATTTTGGCAGCGCCATAGCTGTTACAAATTATAGCTATGGGATCGCCATAAGCTTTGATGCATGATAAATTCCACTAACCCAGATTTTTACAATCACAAATAATTTCTAGGTTTGATTTGAATATAGATCTCAGAGTAGAATTTTATAACTCAGATTCTCCATCCTTCTTTAACTGCACTGTGATGTTGTGTAGATTCTTACCTGGATTACATTGATATGCAAGAGAATTCTCCAGTAGTTGAGGGCCCAGTTCCAACTGTATGTTCCGTAATACTCGATTTACAGAAGAAACCTAGATTGTGTTGACATGAAACACAGGTTAGAAACAGCCCAGTCCATTAACTACACTGATTTTTTTACAAAACATATATTTTACAAAACATGTTGTATTTAAAAAGCTAACTAAAGCAAAATTACCCATTTATAAAAATATTACTTGACAATACAGGCTCAACAACAAACCTTTTTTTCAGTTTGTTCTTATTTCTAAATGCTTAATATACATATAATATTTACAATAAAATAATTCACCTACACTTGGTACTTTATCATGAGTACAGATCCTCTCAGACAAAAGCTTCCCCTGGATTTCCCAGGCAAATATCGAAGGGTTTTTCCTCTTATACTGGCCAATTTTAGCAATGACCTCAGGAGTTAGGAGGCGGGGTTTACTGCCTCCAATTGCCTTTGGGCATAAAAGACCCGTTTGATGGTACCTGCACAATATCTTACTGACACAGCCATTGGACACCTGTAATAAAAACAAATAATAATAAAATAATATATATATATATATATATATATATATATATATATATATATATATATATATATATATATATATATATATATATATATATATATATACACACTACCGTTCAAAAGTTTGGGGTCACTTAGAAATTTCCTTTTTTCCATGAAAACATACATGAAATGAGTTTGAATAGGAAATATAGTCATTGACAAGGTTAGAAATAATGATTTTAATTGAAATAATAATTGTGTCCTTCAAACTTTGCTTTAGTCAAAGAACCCTCCATTTGCAGCAATTACAGCCTTGCAGACCTTTGGCATTCTAGTTGTCAATTTGTTGAGGTAATCTGAAAAGATTTCACCCCATGCTTCCTGAAGCACCTCCCACAAGTTGGATTGGCTTGATGGGCACTTCTTACGTACCATACGGTCAAGCTGCTCCCACAACAGCTCAATAGGGTTGAGATCCGGTGACTGTGCTGGCCACTCCATTATAGACAGAATACCAGCTGACTGCTTCTTCCCTAAATAGTTCTTGCATAGTTTGGAGCTGTGCTTTGGGTCATTGTCCTGTTGTAGGAGGAAATTGACTCCAATCAAGCGCCGTCCACAGGGTATGGCATGGCGTTGCAAAATGGAGTGATAGCCTTCCTTCTTCAAGATCCCTTTTACCCTGTACAAATCTCCCACTTTACCACCACCAAAGCACCCCCAGACCATCACATTGCCTCCACCATGCTTGACAGATCAAGTACGTCCCTCCAGGCGTAAAGCACTCCTCCAGCATCTTTTCATTTGGTCTGCGTCTCACGAATGTTCTTCTTTGTGATCCGAACACCTCAAACTTAGATTCGTCTGTCCATAACACTTTTTTCCAATCTTCCTCTGTCCAGTGTCTGTGTTCTTTTGCCCATCTTAATCTTTTCTTTTTATTGGCCAGTCTGAGATATGGCTTTTTCTTTGCAACTCTGCCTAGAAGGCCAGCATCCCGGAGTCGCCTCTTCACTGTTGACGTTGAGACTGGTGTTTTATGGTACTATTTAATGAAGCTGCCAGTTGAGGACCTGTGAGGCGTCTGTTTCTCAGACTAGACACTCTAATGTATTTGTCCTCTTGCTCAGTTGTGCACCGGGACCTCCCACTCCTCTTTCTATTCTGGTTAGAGCCAGTTTGCGCTGTTCTGTGAAGGGAGTAGTACACAGCGTTGTACGAGATCTTCAGTTTCTTGGCAATTTCGCATGGAATAGCCTTCATTTCTCAGAACAAGAATAGACTGACGAGTTTCAGAAGAAAGTTCTTTGTTTCTGGCCATTTTGAGCCTGTAATCGAACCCACAATTGCTGATGCTCCAGATACTCAACTAGTCTAAAGAAGGCCAGTTTTATTGCTTCTTTAATCAGCACAACAGTTTTCAGCTGTGCTAACATAATTGCAAAAGGGTTTTCTAATGATCAATTAGCCTTTTAAAATGATAAACTTGGATTAGCAAACACAACGTGCCATTGGAACACAGGACTGATGGTTGTGTAGATTTGTTTCTGTTAATGACCACAAGTGCTTCTATTTTTTAAAAAAAAAACACAAATGGGGTCTATTCAATTGATCTAAAGGGAACTTCATGAAAATGCCTCTCTGTGTGTAAATCTCTGAAGTATATTCCAGTTTTTTTTAAAGTAATGTTCCAGTTTTGGTCTCATTTTAATATTGAATGTTTAGAGCTATCACTGTTTAGATCGATTGGAAAGACCCCAAGGTCACACAAAAAATAATGTCTTCATTATTGATCAAAATAATTTCAGACTATTCTATTTTTGACAATCTTATTCAATTTAAATCTTTCATATTAATCCTACAATAAATACCAAAAAAAATCAAGACGTTAGCTTGTAAACACATAAGCTTAATCTCTCTTTTACTGCTTGCTGCACATTTGCTGATAAGTACAAATCTTAAACAACCTAATGTTACCTTATACAAGGTAGTCCAAGATAAAACTAATCGGGGTCTGTGAAAGCAGCCACACTAATGCATAACGTTTCAACCAATCAGAAAAAGAAGAATTTGAATACCTGTAAAATCCTAGAGATTTCACAGGGTCTCACTCCTCCTGCTGCCAACTGGATGATTTTTTTTCTTTTACAGGTGGGAAGAGGTCGACCATTTACAAACACCCCGCCAAGCTGATTTACACTGCCAGTCCCTAAAAAAGAGAATAAAATACAATTTAAAGAAAAACTTTGTTCTTGTGTAAGCTTCATGTGTGGACTTAATGCAACTTAGACACAAAGTTGGTCATGGTTTGGGTAAGTATAGTGAGCATGAGTTGAACAGCACAGAAACGCACACTCCGAAGCACAGTTTCAAAATGATATCTTACGGGTGGGACATGTGCAAATTCTTACAAACATACTGGCCAATTTATTCGTCAACAATAGTGTATACCGCTAACAACGAAACGCATTTAAGATGAATCAGCAAATGTTATGCATATACTAGATATGTCTAGCACAGTCCAACAACGATGGAGCCTTGGTCTCAAAAGCTATAAAAAAGATATACAAATATGTAGCTTATTAAAAGGGTATCATATCACAAAAAAGAGAAAAGTTAATTGTTTGATACAAACAAATCATTGAAATAATATTTAAAAAAAACTTATATATAATTGTTAGCTAATATTGCAAATATTTGAACTTAAAAAAATGTGAATAGTAACCTTCATGTGACATTTTTGCACAAATGCTTCAAGTTTTTCTTATTCTGGAAAAAAGAAAACAAAAAAATATATAAACAGTACTGGATGTTAAATGTTCCAAACATAATATATGGTTTATACAAACGTTTTTAAAAATTAAATTGAATATAGTATAGCGAATATAGTTTATAATGTTAAAAATTGATCAACTAAAAATACAGTCATACAGACATTTTTGTTCACTTAAAAATAATACTATATATATATATATATATATATATATATATATATATATATATATATATATATATATATATATATATATATATATATTAAGCAGTAATAATGAAATCAGGTTTCAATCGGTATTCTACGACGACAGTTGTGATGAAAGAAGTCTTAGTGAGAGCTACAGTAAGTAAAATAATTGTATGAAATATTGTCACACATCCTGTACATATGTTTAACTAGTTTTACATTTGTCGTAGTGGTCACGTCTCGTGGCATAGGTATAAGTGTACACGTATTGCGTTTGTTACAAAGAGTATAAATGTGTTGTGCTTGTGAAAAGCGTTTCATTTGAATTATTCCACTTATTTATTTATTTATTTATTTTACAGTATAGGCCTAACTAAAAACTTAACAAAACAGACATGTAAATAGTCATTAAAATACTGGCATAATACAACTGTAGGCTACTAGTTATCGAATCAAAAGCTGTAATGATATCTGGCCAAAAAATAAGAATTATCCTACCTTAAAAACGTAGTTTCCCTATTAGAACATAACCCGATGTGCCTCAGATGTTAGTCCAACTTCACCAGATCAATCCATTAGCTTGTTACAAGTGTGATGGCACAGATTTATAGGGTATCCAGATGATGTCATCTAAGAGGAGGATGAATGTAGATTGTTCTGTTTTGGAGGCATGGTTTACACTGCAATCTCTGCATACCACACACATCCCAACTTTCAAGAAAACTATTCTTTTAAAAACGTTTTCTGATACATATATTATTGCTTAAACTGCACCAGTTTGGCTATGCAAAATAAAATAAAATAAAAAAACCCAAAACATATATGCAAGTACAGCGGAAAAGTATTCTGTGACAAACACAATTATCTCATCTCATTCTTAACAGGCATATGGATGAATAGTATGTGCGTTGGCTCGCAATCCACCTGCACGCAAGTAATCATTTGCATTTCTGAAAATGTGTATCGTTAAAATCATAGATGTAAAATGTGAGTTTGGGGTCGATTTGTTCAACATTTACAAGTACACTTTACGAGAAACAACATGAATTGCATCTACTAGCTGTGGTTATAATTCAACAAGTGGTTGATGTAATCCAGGTGAGTTCCCTAGTATTATAAGACGATCTAAAAGACCCAGCTGTAGTTAATACTGATGCATAGGCTCAACGTATTAAGCCCTCAATATTTAAAAGAAAAAACATACAATTTGTATTGGTTGACTTATGAGCATGTGTTATATGATTTATTCTATTGGTCTATGAGTATAGTTTTTGAATTTGCAGATTAGCCTAATGTTACAGGTAGAGATTTATAGCTGGAAAACAGATCAGTGTAGGGAACAAACGTTGACCAGATTTCAGCACCAACACTAGTGGACAGCATCCTAGAGCATTGTCTGGCTCAAAAATCAGTCATCACATACATTTGTTTCGTAGATTATTCCAACGTTTGCCAAGTAATTTGCCTATAAGCATTATATTAAAAGTGTTAAAATCAAATGTCACCTTAGTGTTTTGTTTTCATTTGTTTCATAAGCATTGTTTTAAAAATGGCAAAACTCATTGTAGATTTGTTGTCACGTGACTTGAGTATCCTTCTTTTTGAGACAAGTGTTACCTGCTTGTCTGAGTATTTTAAACAAACACGAAAAACTGTTTCCAACACGCCTGCCATATGGTAAAGTGCATTTGATAAATCATAAATCCAACCTATATACTTTTTTATTACATTTTTTCCATGAACAAATAGAGGTAGAGATGGAAAATGTGGATGGCCAATTGAGGTTTGTATTCATAAAATACAGGCTGAAAAAACTTTCACAGATGTCCCTCGCCTGGCCTACAGATAAAAAATGTTGTAAACGTTTCAAAGAAAATATTTGAACAGCAAATATTAGCAAATGAAAATCTATACAACCCTGCTCGTTTGCCCTGTTTAATGACTAATTGGGCATCATTAGCAAAACTCACACAGGTCTGGACACTCCAGAAAGAATGGAGAGCATTTTAAAATACCATATGTTCCAAATTATACATTAACCACAGCATGCCTTTCAATAATATTTTCAGGACTGGGTGCATCACCTGCTAAAAAGTAAAAAAAAGCTCTTTGCAAACCACCATCACCCTGTCAACAGATTGAAAAGATACAAACACATGATTTAATTTTAATGAGCAGAAATCAAATTCTGATTGATTAGGGTTACTCCACCTGTCATTTTTTTTCCAGAAGACAAATATAAGTACATGGTAGAACGGCACAGTGAATATGTAATAAGCAATAGGTTCAATGCGTAATTGTGAAACGCGTACATATATTGTCATTTGAACAAAACATCAGAAGGACAATCCGTTAAATATGGTTCAGCAAACGTACCTGAATCTGTTATACTTAACAAAAATGATTGGAACTTGTACTTGAATTATTTCGATGCCTGTATTTATTTATTTTTCTTTTGTGGAGTGAAGAGAACAAGAAAAAGACTCGACATGCTCCATAATCTTACTCCCTGTATCAGGTTATCAGGAGCTTTCCAAAGCGCACAGATGGAGCTGTAATTGTATCCAATGTAGGACAACAAAGGAACATGTCTAAAATGGGACAAATAATTAGATATGATAGTGTGTTGCTTAACAGCGAAGGCCTATCAAAACCTTTGTCATATGAAGACATCAGGTATGTTAACATTGTTGCGTGCTTGCCTAGGGTACTTTGGATAATCTTTGGATAACTCTTGGGTATGTTGGTGTTAGGATGGAAAACGTCCATTTCATTATTATTCTTATGCGAATTGTTACATAAAGTAAACTTGTTTCTTGATAACAAATGAGTAAATAAAACAAACAGTTAGTTTCCTAGTGGGCGATATTTGAGTTATTTTTTGAGATGTGATTGTAGAGATAGTCCTATAATAATAAAATATCTTGGAAATGATTGTGCGATTTATAAAATTAGCCTATATTGCTGTAAGTACATTATCTTAGTAGAATATGTAAACCAAGTGAATCAAGAACAAGTAATATACAACATACAGTTTGATATGTATGTTTACAATAGACTGCTTAACCGAGCGTTTGTACTCAGCCAAATGAAAGCGTAGATTGTTTGGTCAAAATAACTTGCTTGGAAATTAGCATACAATAAATTAGCATACAATATTAAACAAAGCACATTCTTATTATGCACGTTTTATTCTACTGTACAATTTGCGGGAATTTTGAGAAGCATACTGATTTCTATAAGCATTCAAGACTTTTTATACTCGTATGATTAGCAGACTGCTTAATAATTATACTGTCTGTAGTATATTTGTGTTGTATGTGTGTGTGTGTGTGTGTGTGTGTGTGTACACACACACACACACACACACACACACACACACACACACACACACACACACACACACACACACACACACACACACACACACACACTTTACCAAGTATTCGGTGCCACGCTTTAATTATATTGCGCATGTCAATTAAGCAATTTATGGTGGGATGGCAGGTTTCCTAAAGCAGGCTCACTATAACCATCTAAGCTGTGTAGGGCCTATATTATAATATCCCGATTGTTTTAAAAGGCTGACTTGTACACGACCCCTATTATAATGCTTTCTATAGAGAATGAAAACATACAGTGACTGACAGGTTTATTCCACTCTGTGATAGAAGTCTCAGCAGCCCCAAACGTGCAGTATAGTGGACATGGTAATCTGACAGCAATGCGCAATTACCATGCAGCGCAGAAGCGTAAAACACCCAATTCTGTTATTAGCGCACTCTGTGACAGCATCCACACGGTGATCATATAGACTAGTATTGGAAATGGAAGTGTCAGCATCCAGCTTGACAGAATAAATGTACGCAACATCACTGCAAACAAAGCATGTTCGCAATTTCTGGAATCTAACACTTCTGGTGTAATGAGTATAACTATATATATATATATATATATATATATATATATATATATATATATATATATATATATATATATATATATATATATATATATACAGTACTGTGCAAAAGTTTTAGGCAAGTGTGAAAAAATGCTGTAAAGTAAGAATGCTTTCAAAAATAGACATGTTAATAGATTATATTTATCAATTAACTAAATGCAAAGTGAGTGAACAGAAGAAAAATCTAAATCAAATCCATATTTGGTGTGACAACCCTTTGCCTTCAAAACAGCAACAATTCTTCTAGGTACACTTGCACAAAGTCAGGGATTTTGTAGGCATATAGTCAGGTGTATGATTAAACAATTATACCAAACAGGTGCTAATGATCATCAATTCAATATGTAGGTTGAAACACAATCATTAACTGAAACAGAAACAGCTGTGTAGGAGGAATAAAACTGGGTGAGGAACAGCCAAACTCAGCTAACAAGGTGAGGTTGCTGAAGACAGTTTACTGTCAAAAGTCATACACCATGGCAAGACTGAGCACAGCAACAAGACACAAGGTAGTTATACTGCATCAGCAAGGTCTCTCCCAGGCAGAAATTTCAAGGCAGACAGGGGTTTCCAGATGTGCTGTCCAAGCTCTTTGAAGAAGCACAAAGAAACAGGCAACGTTGAGGACCGTAGACGCAGTGGTCGGCCAAGGAAACTTACTACAGCAGATGAAAGACACATCATGCTTACTTCCCTTTGCAATCGGAAGATGTCCAGCAGTGCCATCAGCTCAGAACTGGCAGAAAACAGTGGGACCCTGGTACACCCATCTACTGTCTGGAGAAGTCTGGTCAGAAGTGGCCTTCATGGAAGACTTGCGGCCAAAAAGCCATACCTCCGACGTGGAAACAAGGCCAAGCGACTCAACTATGCACGAAAACACAGGAACTGGGGTGCAGAAAAATGGCAGCAGGTGCTCTGGACTGATAAGTCAAAATTTGAAATATTTGGCTGCAGCAGAAGGCAGTTTGTTCGCTGAAGGGCTGGAGAGCGTACACGAATGAGTATCTGCAGGCAACAGTGAAGCATGGTGGAGGTTCCTTGCAAGTTTGGGGCTGCATTTCTGCAAATGGAGTTGGGGATTTGGTCAGAATTAATGGTCTCCTCAATGCTGAGAAGTACAGGCAGATACTTATCCATCATGCAATACCATCAGGGAGGCATCTGATTGGCCCCAAATTTATTCTGCAGCATGACAACAACCCCAAACATACAGCGAAAGTCATTAAGAACTATCTTCAGCGTAAAGAAGAACAAGGAGTCCTGGAAGTGATGGTATGGCCCCACAGAGCCCTGATCTCAACATCATCGAGTCTGTCTGGGATTACATGAAGAGAGAGAAGCAACTGAGGCTGCCTAAATCCACAGAAGAACTGTGGTTAGTTCTCCAAGATGTTTGGGCCAACCTACCTGCCGAGTTCCTTCAAAAACTGTGTGCAAGTGTACCTAGAAGAATTGATGCTTGATGCTGTTTTGAAGGCAAAGGGTGGTCACACCAAATATGGATTTGATTTAGATTTTTCTTCTGTTCACTCACTTTGCATTTAGTTAATTGATAAATATAATCTATTAACATGTCTATTTTTGAAAGCATTCTTACTTTACAGCATTTTTTCACACCTGCCTAAAACTTTTGCACAGTACTGTATATATATATATATATATACAGAACGCGGACAGTGGGTGCACGCATTTCCAGCGTATTTCAAAACCTATACCCCTTCATACAAGCCTTGAGCAATAAACTGAGACTTGTTAAAAAACGAAAATAAAATGGTCTTACCACTGTACGGTCTCGTCAGAGTAGGAGTCGACCCAAGGTACACAGTGCCATTTGATTTTTTGTTAAGGATCAGAAAAAAAGTTGAGATAATAGTGTGTGGATTTGGAAAATGTGATGCGCACTTTGTAAAGGCAATGTCTGTGTCTGTGGAACTTATTTTAGTAGGCCAACAGTAAATAGACCACTGTTGGTAATTGGTTATTCATTTCAGAAGCCAGGGAATTTCCCCAGTGATTTATTTGTTTTCTCTTCCTTACAAACCTGCGTTTTTTTGTTTATTTAAAAAACAATGAACAACAAAATAGTAACACATGACATTTGTCTTCTATAAAACAATTAGGCTTTTTCTATTAGCAATCAAACAACGCAGCTGTATGGGGAGATGCTCTGTTGATCCAACTTTTGCATATCAAAACATTTACAAAAATGTGCAATGTCATTGTTTTGGCCCATGGTTTCTTAACTCAATCCCATGCAAATGAGACATGTGTCTGATTGTGAAACTATGTAAGTACAAAAATGACTAAATAATGCTAAAGGCCTATTGTATGTTAAGTTACTGGTGTTTTCCATTGACAATATGCCAACAGAAAATTGAATGTCTAAAAACTGTAGCACCATACTATATGCATGTATGTGATGATAAAACCATAAGACCCCTCCATAATTGCAATCACCCAGTCTGCAAAACCACCCTTCATATTTAGATAGATTACAGTGGGTTTTAATACTGATCTTGATGCAATTCAATCAATCATTTGAACTTAATGGAGCCACTCTTATATCCATTAACCATAGTAAATCTCTACAGTAATTCGTCATGATTCCCATGCTTTTCTTATGGCTATTAGTTTACCATGGTTTGCCATGTTTTTTTAATATGCAGTACCATACCCTTCTGGGTTTTACAGTGCTTCACTATGCTTCATTACACTTTGCTATGCGTTTACTAGGGACACGTTTTTGAGGGCACAATGTGTACAGAACATATTACATTCACCAGTGACATCCAGTACCTCTGCATTAATCTGGTTAGGTGTTCCTTCTTTGTAACATACTTGCTACTTGCTACTATTAGATTGTTTGTAAAACGATTTTTAAACCAAATGTGTAAAATTAAAAAGCTAAAATAGAAACAAAGAATCATGCATGTATTAACTGAATTCACAGAATGTGTTTAATAAAGCATTTTTCTTTTGTTACATTTAAACCTGAACCAAACACATAGGGAGGTTTGAAACAGGTGCAAAGAGAAACTTTCTGAGAGGAGTAAAACTATTGTAACAGTATAGAATTAGCAAAAAAAGGAGCTGTGAAATTAGTAGAAATTAGTAATGCTACAAACAAGTATTTGGTCGGGTGTTATATATATTTATATGTTTAGCTGTACCAACTAAGTTTTCTGATCCCAAAATTGCTATAAATAAATAAATAAATAAGTGGTTATGGATGGATAGTTCAAGTACACTTGAGGTTGTAAAGGGCCGCCTTCAGAAGAAGCAGGTTAGTAGACTGAATGGCAGACCAATAACCCGATTGAACACCCAATAGATCAAATGTGGCAGTCACTGAAACTAAGGGTTAAAGCAAAGAACAACAGTGAGTTGAAACACATTTAAAAAATAAAAACATAAATACATTGAGACAAACAAACTTAAAATAAAAGTTACGCAAAAATAAAAGCATATTCCCACATAATCCTAAGCAACGTTTGGAAAAAGGCATACATTCTGTGAACTGCAAAATTGCAAAGTATTCTGCAGGAAAGTCTAAAAGTCACACAAATAGTGAAAGGCGTTTCTATTACAATTTCAGCATCAATATCGCTTTAGAAATCCAGATTGATTGATAACATACGTTTATAATATACTTAAATAATGTGTTGATTTAAATTAGAACATAGTTGACAATGAAATGTTACTGACAGTGGTATTATTGTTCCGCCACACGTGTGCAGTGTAATGAATAACGTTGCAATACCACGTTCTTGTGTATTTTGGCATTTTTTTCTGATGGACGTATTTTGCATTTAACGTTTTTTTTCTAGGTAGGTGCCGTAGCTCGTCCTTTGATGACGATATCAACATGCAGTACCAAACCCAGCCTTTAGGTTTGCGGTGTGATGAAAGTAACAACGCCTGTGTATGCTTTGCTGTCGTGCAACATCAACTACAGTGGACCTATTTACAAAGTATTGGCTGCTGCCAAATCAGCCACCTGCAATCACAGTACAATAAGAACCACAGGGGCCAAGAGAGAATCTGATTGTGAAGCATCTCATGGTTATTTTTGTGTTTAATATTTTCCCTTTTTAAAAGCAATGAGAAAGAGCACCGTATCAGTATATATCAGTCTACCAAGTACGGTAGTGAATTAGTTGTATGCCTTTGATTTATGTGAGTATTCACTTCAATTCAAAGATTTCAGTTTACAAAAGTTTCCTTATTTTGAAAACTCAGGTATATTTAATATTAATTTATTTTCGTTCATATATATATATATATATATATATATATATATATATATATATATATATATATATATATAGGATAATTAACTGTAATTGTAACTGCAAAAGGCCCAAAATAACATAACACTTTTTCTACAGCACCAGCCACCTCTGGAAGAACATTTACAGTAGGTATGCTGTGTGCCCTGCAGTCTCGCGCACAAAAATGATTCAATGGTGAAACGTACCAATTGCCGAGCAGTGTCTGCTTCAGAGAAGAGCACAACTTCTTTAAGAAGTTCTTTGATAAAATTATCGTTTATAATGTAGTTGTATACGAGACAAGCGGGTGTTTTTTGTGTGTCGTGTTTTAGGGGGATCATAGTTAACAATTTCTTACACCTAAATAAATTAACACATACATACAAATTAAATAAAATGTGTCAGTTTGCATTTTGTATTGTAACCTGTTGTGTGGCGTTCGGAGAATAGATAGTGTGTAGAGCATTCCCGCGAATGTATACGTGTAAATCTAACAGGGGTCTACCTATGTGATCCTCAGTTTCACATTCTGTCAGTATACAAACATAACGGCAAGAGAACGACCAACCCATACAACAGTTATGTTCTGTATTAAAATCTGGTTGCTGCTGACGTGTCGTTTCTTATCGTAACCTGGAAGTTTACATTCCTTCATACTGACGTTTCATTGAAAGCTCTCTATTCCTCTCTTGTATTGCCTTCACTGTTGCCCCGGAAAGGGTCGCTTTTTGACGTGTATATCCCGTGCATGCTGAGGTTGCAAGTCGGTGTGTTTCCGGTATAGAGAGTGTGTGAGTAGCACTCAGTTTTTTTTCCCCCCTTGGTCTCCAGATCTCAGTAGAGCAGTTAGTCAGACTCCCAACTTTTCTCCACTTGAATCCCACAACGGTGCGTTTTATACTAGTGACCATGGCTTCTTCAGCAGCAGGACAGGCTCAAACCAACCCCTCTCAGACGCTGTCGCTCCAGAGGGGAATCGTTAAAATGGTAAGTAAGGAAGACATAGTGAAACTTAAGTTAGACACAATACAGAGACTTTATAGTGCTTATGCATGTCAATATGTAAAAGAATGGACTATTAACTGATGCTGATTATCAGAAAAAAATATAGTAAAAAGCAACATAGTTGTAACACACTGTGTACTTACTACAACTATGTTACCTCTGTTCAGTTACTGTTACTTTTAGTACTAGTAGAGAATATATAAATTAAAACTAAGAACCATTTCCTGAAAACAAATACGTTTAGTTTGTCCAAATATGTAGTGTATGGCCTTTTTAAAGCGTGAGGAGAACCATTTGTAAAAGTGTCGGAATAATTCCAATAACTACTGTAAGTTACTGGTGACTACATAAATACCTAAGCAAAATGTATATTGTAAGGTTTTTGAAAATAACTCTTGGTGAGAAATGAAGCGCTTTTATTTTATATTGTTAGTCTGTGGAAGCATCGAGTAAGTTACCTGAGTTCTGAGAGAAAAAAAAAATCCAATCACTTCACTCCGGTCTTAAATATTTGACATGCAGCTGGAAAGAACAACTAGTCTAATAGTAAAACCACGCAACCTGGCCACTTAAGAAACTTGGGGAAATGCAGGTATTCATACCGTGAACACGTTTTAATGATGACGTGTTTTTTTTTTTTTTTTTTGAGGCAGAAGCACTGTAGCGGGGTATGGTTGGATGTGTCGTTGTAGTAGTTTTTTTAAATTCTAAAATGCACTACCGAAAATAAAACCGTCACATAGATCTGGCAAAAAGAAAGCCTAATTACTCGAAAAAACGAGTTTGATACCAGATCAGAGATGTAGCACACTCATTTAGATCATTGCAAGTCTACTGTACCACAATTGGACACGTAGTAACTAATACGACTAGTGCAAGTATCAATGGCTCCGACTAAGTAAAGTGACCCCAGATGGCAATACCGGAATCTGCACTACACACAGTAAAAATCGAAGTGCCAAACTTAGGCCTGATAAGTTATAGCAATTTCAACAAAAATCCAATTTAAGAGTTTTAACACTTTACAACTGTGTAGCACTCTCGTTTTCTGTAATTGAGAACTGCACTCCTATTTTCTCTCGTTTTCTTTTTGTATGAAATATGAACTCCACTTTGTTTCTTAAACATGTTTTTGTACATTTAAGAGTTGCAGTATTTCAACCTGCACGCCTCAGTGTACACTTTTGGGAACTGGGAATCCTGGAAACCTTGCAACATTTAAATTAAACTGCAGCTTACAGTTACTTTGGCTTAACTAACTATCTGTTTACTGAATGGGTAGTTTGCTTTCTCAAACCCACAAAATATTCTATTTATACTGGAAAGGGGGGATACCCTGCCTATTGTATTAATGAACCCACACATGTAAATTGAAAATAATTGTACACTCTGGTTATGCAAGGCTTGCAAATTGATACTATTTACTATTGATTTTGTAATTTCATCAGTTAGGCTTTCACAGATTTAGACATGAATGACTGAACTTTGGCAAAAGACCACTTGGCTACATATTTTTTTATTGTATTATAATTTAGAAACAATTACATTTCAGATGAGGTCACAGTATTTATCTCATTTTGAGAGACTTTCCAAATATATATAATCACAACCAGACCATGAGATGAGCCTTTGGCTTTGATTTGCTGAGAGAACCTGATTTAGATTTTTTTACTTTAGCATTAGATTTATTCTTGTATCACTTAGGAAGGTTCTCAAAGTGTTCAGAACTTCATATAACATTAATTTAAAACTCCAGTTACTAAGAGAGTAGCCTTATACAGTAAGTTAGTGCATGTTACATTTAGCGAGATAGTGTTTTAGGCCTGCTTGCCAAAGTAAGACTTTATATCTTGTAATGTACATGTCAGAGGCCCTCAATTTAGTGTTTTCTCTAGCTGTAGGTCTTCCAAACCACAGTATGTGGAAAATAACATTGATCTGAAAACATATTAAAGTAAAAGGTATTTAATGCAAAGTTGCTGACCTATGGATTGTTGTGCTTGCATGTAGTACAGGATTTTATTAAAACATTAATTTATATCTGCTGACAATGTTGTAGTATGCAACAATTGCTGTAGAGCTACAGTACTTCATATGCACCAATGGTGTTGAATTTGAGGCACAGAAATTGAGGTGGTTGGGGCCCACATTCAGATTCATATCACATACACAATTACTCTACCTTAATATTCTTTCAATTCCATAGTTATCAAAGGTAACCAAGTAGCAGCTATGTAGGCAGGGTTCACATGAGACTGTGCATTTTGCAGCCAAATATCTCAAAGCAAGTTATACTCCACTGAGGTGATTGCTGCTTTTTTCAGAGACTTCTTGGAATAGATTTAGAAAATAGTCTGATTTCATTGTGAAGTTACCAAGATTTGTATTGGGTCGATCTCGCAGTTTTTGTTTGCCAGCCTTTTGATATTTAATGTTGGCTCCCATTATGTTCTGGTGGCATCTTGAGGTTTAAAGTAGGCAGCAAAATGTGGAGGCTTCCTTCAGCAAATGTACCTTTTTGGGTAAGTTCTTTGCTGTCTGACAGTTTTAATACAAAATATGGTTGAGCAGTACAATTTGTTGAAGTGAGGCTGGCCCACATGGTTGGTAACAATGTCCTAATTTTCTTTACATCATGTGTAGATGTTGTTGATGCATTTAGATTTTTAAAATGGTCCCCCTTTTATGACCCACTAAGTGCAGTGTCAAAATGATTACTGTTGCCACTTCAGGTTTTATCCGGCTGTGCCATCATTGTCAGAGGCCAGCCGCGCGGTGGACCTCCCCCAGAACGACAGATCAACCTGAGCAATGTACGTGCAGGAGCCCTAGCCCGAAGAGCAGCCCAAAGTCAACCTGATGCTAAAGACACTCCTGATGAGGTAAGAGGAAATACGGTTCTGTGCATGCCAGTATTTTTAGTTTATGAACGTGAATTTTGTTTTCTTACGCAGTGAAGATCTTTCCTCAGTATATTCAAACGGCCTTGAAACTATGGTGTTCATTATATTTAGAGCTTCTGTTTATCGTTTATTTCATTTTTCGCTGTGTATTTTTAGCTATTTCAGTTATGTAAAGCTTTTTTTTTTTTTTTTTTTTAAGGGGGCTTTCGCTTTATACTGTATGAAATTGTTTTTGGTTACTTCCCAGAATTCTTTGGCTTTTTTTCTGTCATAAAGTATAGTAACTCGACAGTACTTGCACACTTCAATTGTACCTTCTTTCCTTTGCTGTCTTCCGCAACGAAATCCTTGTGGTCAAGGGCACATTCTTCGGGGTTTTTTGTGTGTTTAGGCATTTTTTTAATACATTTTACCACTTTGCAATTCTGTTTTAAATTCCACGAGCATGTAAATCAACCCTATTGAACTGTGATATAGCTTTAAAGCTGGGTCCACACCTGAGTGATCAGTTGCGCAACTTAGTTGCATGCAACCGAGTCGCTTATATGTGGACGTCCTTGCAACCAGTTGCGAGGAGTTTCGCAATCAGTTGCTTGAAGTAGAGCCGGGTTCCAAGCAACCACCTGAGCGACTTCTGTAGACATAGGCGATTATGTGGCAATTCGCAAACTCGGATTGATTCTTATAATGCTGACTGCACGGCTTGCATGTCCTGTCATAAAGAAGCTCTAATTTTAAAAATGTCATCGGTAAAATTAAACGGTTTCATCCAGCTTTTACGTGGCTTTGTTTTTTTTTTTTCTTTAGGGAATATGGCATTTAAAATAACAACAGTTGTAAAAATAACCAACTTCCTCGTTAATTACTGGACACATTACGACCTGACCAAAAAAGTGTCACTGCAGTTGTAAAAAAATAAATAAAATCAATACAATTCTAAAGTTGTAGACAAGGGACAAAAAAATGACACTTGTAGACGTGGGAACCTTGTTGCACAAGTAATTGCTCAGATGTGGACACAGCAATTGCGCAATTTTGGGAGCAACTGGATTGCGCAACTGATCTGTCAGGTGTGGACCCGGCTTAAGTCTCGCGAGCAAGAACAATGCTCTGTATCAAAATTGTAATCTCGTTTTTAATTTTGTCGGTAATCATTCTGTAATTAACAGAATTCAGCCATAAAACAATTTTTTACAGATGTGAGCTAATAATTTACTACTAGTTCTGTAGTAAGGCCAAAAATGTAATGCATCCTATTAAATCCAATACATTTTTTGAAAAGGTCATGCAGCTGTGGCTCTGATTTTACTTTTACTCACAGTAGGAGTGAATAAAACCCTCCAGCTTAGGCCCCCCCATGGTCTTTATATTTGAGGGCTGTGGTTCTCTGCCCGCTCCATGTGCAGCCCTTACAGAGTTGTCTCGCTGACAACCAGTTATACAACTGCAGTTTGAGTAATGTTGCTTCCTCCAAAACATGCCGTCATATCAGCGTGGCCCAAACGTGTTTTAGTGTGAAAAGTTTAACATACCCTGACTGTAGCTTTGACTCCCTACCCCTGCGTAGAGATAGGGGAAATACTTTTTTGCAGTCTGCCGCTTTGTAACACTTTGGAATTTGTAAGGCACCCAGCTTTCCTGCTCTGACGTGTTCTGTGGAATCTGCATGGCAAACAGTTAAACCTTTTCAGTACCTATTTTTGGTCTACATGTGTTGTCATACACGATGAGGGTAGGTATTCCATACATTTGGTAAGTCAATATTGCGTATAAATGTGATGTGCTATTGTAAATATTATATCAATACTTGTCTTGTAGCCTTGGGCCTTTCAAGCCCGTGAGTACCTCCGGAAGAAGATGATTGGGAAGGAAATTTGCTTTACTGTGGAAAACAAGACCCCCCAAGGACGAGAGTATGGAATGGTTTACCTTGGCAAAGGTAATGGGATGGTAACCTTCAGGGTTGGCTGATTTAAATCAAGTTGATTTAAATCACTTGATTTTTAATCATCTTCATTTACTACCTATTTTATAGTTTCTCAAGGAAAGTACATGAAAAGTATGTTTTAAAAATCTTTTATTAACACAAACATCTTAAACTCTTACTGTCTATAAACTAAAACTCTTAGGGCGGTATCCTATTCACAGCGCGAGTGCAAGTGTGAATGGCGCTTGCCCCTGATTCTGTAGTGCATAAATGGAGCAAAGATGTAAAATATATATATATACAGTACTGTGCAAAAGTTTTAGGCAGGTGTGAAAAAATGCTGTAAAGTAAGAATGCTTTCAAAAATAGACATGTTAATAGATTATATTTATCAATTAACTAAATGCAAAGTGAGTGAACAGAAGAAAAATCTAAATCAAATCCATATTTGGTGTGACAACCCTTTGCCTTCAAAACAGCATCAATTCTTCTAGGTACACTTGCACAAAGTCAGGGATTTTGTAGGCATATAGTCAGGTGTATGATTAAACAATTATACCAAACAGGTGCTAATGATCATCAATTCAATATGTAGGTTGAAACACAATCATTAACTGAAACAGAAACAGCTGTGTAGGAGGAATAAAACTGGGTGAGGAACAGCCAAACTCAGCTAACAAGGTGAGGTTGCTGAAGACAGTTTACTGTCAAAAGTCATACACCATGGCAAGACTGAGCACAGCAACAAGACACAATGTAGTTATACTGCATCAGCAAGGTCTCTCCCAGGCAGAAATTTCAAGGCAGACAGGGGTTTCCAGATATGCTGTCCAAGCTCTTTTGAAGAAGCACAAAGAAACGGGCAACGTTGAGGACCGTAGACACAGTGGTCGGCCAAGGAAACTTACTGTAGCAGATGAAAGACACATCATGCTTACTTCCCTTCGCAATCGGAAGATGTCCAGCAGTGCCATCAGCTCAGAACGCAGAAAACAGTGGGACCCTGGTACACCCATCTACTGTCCGGAGAAGTCTGGTCAGAAGTGGCCTTCATGGAAGACTTGCGGCCAAAAAGCCATACCTCCGACGTGGAAACAAGGCCAAGCGACTCAACTATGCACGAAAACACAGGAACTGGGGTGCAGAAAAATGGCAGCAGGTGCTCTGGACTGATGAGTCAAAATTTGAAATATTTGGCTGTAGCAGAAGGCAGTTTGTTCACCGAAGGGCTGGAGAGCGTATACGAATGAGTGTCTGCAGGCAACAGTGAAGCATGGTGGAGGTTCCTTGCAAGTTTGGGGCTGCATTTCTGCAAATGGAGTTGGGGATTTGGTCAGAATTAATGGTCTCCTCAATGCTGAGAAGTACAGGCAGATACTTATCCATCATGCAATACCATCAGGGAGGCATCTGATTGGCCCCAAATTTATTCTGCAGCATGACAACGACCCCAAACATACATCGAAAGTCATTAAGAACTGTCTTTAGCGTAAAGAAGAACAAGGAGTCCTGGAAGTGATGGTATGGCCCCACAGAGCCCTGATCTCAACATCATCGAGTCTGTCTGGGATTACATGAAGACAGAGAAGCAACTGAGGCTGCCTAAATCCACAGAAGAACTGTGGTTAGTTCTCCAAGATGTTTGGGCCAACCTACCTGCCGAAGTTCCTTCAAAAACTGTGTGCAAGTGTACCTAGAAGAATTGATGCTTGATGCTGTTTTGAAGGCAAAGGGTGGTCACACCAAATATGGATTTGATTTAGATTTTTCTTCTGTTCACTCACTTTGCATTTAGTTAATTGATAAATATAATCTATTAACATGTCTATTTTTGAAAGCATTCTTACTTTACAGCATTTTTTCACACCTGCCTAAAACTTTTGCACAGTCTGTATATATATATATACTGCACTGAAATTGTGTTCTTGCCCCGTTATAGAGCGCCTGCCCCATCATTAACATATTCGCCAAAGTGATTCTGATGAAATAGACAATTGAGCACTGTGTTAAGACCCGTTGAAACCAGGTTTATTTAGTGGTGCAGTCAGGAACTTTGTAAGATTTAACTCCAGATGTAGAAATGAAACCCCTTCCCAGGTACCAGATTTTGAAAATAATGTTTTCAAACCTGTAATTGCTATAAAATGTTAACATATGATGAATAAAACACAAATAAATGACCTAAACTGTGTGTTTCATTAACCCCTTATGCTGCTGTGTATTACATACCCATATTCAATATAGAGTTAAAAACACTTTTTTTTTTTTTTTGAACAATGAAAACAAAAACACTGCTAATAGCAGTAATAATCAGTAAACAGTAATTATCAAACAACATCAAAACATGTGCCATTATCGACTTGCTCTGTGCCATTTATTGAAATGTTCAATACAACAGAACCCGAGGTTGCCTTTGCAACCACTGCGCATTTTTCTTGTGTCTTTCTTTTGTTTTCATTTTCGTAGCAGACCCTGCACCTTTGTTGCAGTCTCTGCTTCCCTTGTGTCAGAGGGATAGTCACAAATGCATGTACGCAGCTATTTTGTGCAGGCTTTGTGATGGACCTGGCTGCCGCATTGCCTGTACCCAGTGCTGTGTTTTGATAGTATTTCATCACAGCACTGCCATTTCAAATCAAACAGCTTCCCGTTTGCAGCTGGCTTTCCTGTAAAGTAGCTGCATGCTTTTTGTTTGTACTGTTCATGGCTCCACATCCTCTTCATCATCATCATCGCTGAGTGATAGATAAGTGCATCACTGTTGCTGGTATCGAAATCCTCCGAACCAACTTCACTCCTGTTGCTCATTATAGAAAGACCACGTACGTTGCCATGTTTAGCTTTCGCTAAAAAACAATATAAACTACAATTAAACAAAGTAACAAAAATAATAATTTAAAACACTATATATATATATACATATACTTGTAAAAGTTGAATAGCTTCCCGCAATATCTTCTAAACGCCCACAGGTAGATTGGAATCGCTACGTGACATGCAATTGGATACAAATGTCATGTGACCATCCCCCGACTTTCATTGCACATTCCACAGTACTAGCATTGCTTTAGAAAATGAAACCTGAAACGCTAGACTGAGAAACCGATCAAAGAATGGGGAAACTTGACGTACGCAGGTACGGCATGGTACTGTAAGTGGGTTTTCATTTGACGTATGTGCGTACGTCATGGTGTTGAAGTGGTTAAAGTTTCATATAAAAACGTAATCATTAAATTCCCTCTCCCCGAGTAGCTTTGTACACAGGGACTGGGAAAGCAGGACAAGATCTGGTCCCTTTGTAGTTCAAAGGGCCCTTTTGTTTTGCCAGTGTTGTTAACATAGTGTTTATCACACCCGACGAAGGACCAGTTCTCACAGAGAACTGGGGCTGGTGCCTGCCTCTATCACATAGACAAGAGAACAAAGTGGTTTATTTTATGGCATAGAGAGTGGTTGTTACCCTCGGGCTGATGACTCTTGATTATGTATGAATTGCTTTGCTAATTAAAATACTGATTACGATCACAGGTACAAGTCTCAAGCCTGGGCTGGCTTGAACTTCAAAGACTTTGGCTGGGCGACTCCAAGAAGGGGGGCTGGTTTTGCCTTCTATTTATCAAATAAATCAGATTTAAAAAAAAAAAAAATAATAATAATGAATAAATAAATAAATAAAGCACCAACCCTGGTTACCTTAGTATGGTACAAAAGGAAATGTAAAAGGAATGGTAGGGCATCTTTGTTCACAAAACGGAGTTGCCCTGGTACTGGAATCTAAAGAGATGACTATTAGATGATTTTAATTCAAATCACAAATTCAGCCTCGGTGGTTCTATACAATATGGATGTAGATTTTTGTATTCTGTAATTTTAGCAGAATTCAGCCATAAAACAATTTTACAGATGTGCAGCTAATAATTTACTATTAGTTCTGTAGCAAGGCCAAAAATGTAATGCATCCTATTAAATCCAACAAATGTTTTGAAAAGATCATGCAGCCGTGGCTCTGATTTACTTTCTCATAGTAGGAGCGAGTAAAACCCTCTAGCTTAGGCCCCCCCTTGGTCTTAAAGGCCTCCTAAGGACTTCAAGCTCTCATTGTGCGGTTGTTTCCATACACATTTGGAATATCTAGTTTATGCTTGGTTAATTTTCAGTTGTGTGATTTAAGTAAGCCACCATGCAAGACATGTTTTGACTACTGTATATACAATGTTATTTGCTCTGCATTGTTTATGATGTGGTTAATTTAGCAGAGATATTGAACCAAATTGAGTAACAAAGTCATTATCTACTCTGCCCACAGATACAACTGGAGAAAACATTGCAGAGTCTCTCGTAGCAGAAGGACTTGCATCAGTCCGTAGGGAAGGAATCAGAGGAAACAAGTAAGAAACAAAGTGCACTTTCTTGTCCTGAAATTGCCTTGTATGCAGCATAAGTAAAATCTCAATACACTTGTATTTTAAAAGGAATCCAATGCAAAGGACAACAAAATTGTTTACATATCTTCTATATTCTTTAACTTAAATTATTAGCTATTTCTTTGTTTAATGCTAGCTTTAGTATGTATCTGCAAGCTGTAGCCAAAAAAAATAAAATAAAAAAATTAGGGAAAGTTTTGTCCTACAGGAATCTTATTCAAAACTTGAACTATATAATGCGTGACTTCAAGTACAACCCAGAGTTGTTTTGCTAATATTGGACAACCTAATATTAATCTTTGTACAAACAAGAACACATATCTGTAATGTTTATGTCCAGGCATAACCATGTATGATTAAGAATCTTTCACTCATTGTTTTGATTTCAGTCCGGATCAGGTAAGACTTTGTGATCTCGAGGACCAGGCAAAATCTGCAAAGAAGGGAATGTGGGGTGACGGAGCAGGCATTCACACTATCCGTGAGCTGAAGTACACCATAGAAAATCCTAGACACTTTATTGATTCTCTGCATCAAAAGCCTGTTAATGGTGAGTGTATCATAAATATGTTTCACATCTAGGAGCTGTATATATTGGTCTTGCCATGGAAATGTCTTTGTGTCACACCATTTGTTGTTTGTATCCAATTAGAAACATTATTTTTCATGGAGTTCAGTATTTTGATTGGTTCATCTACGTGCCATCTTTGCTAGGAGTCTTGCAATTGTTGCTTGCCATTTGGATCCTGGGTGTAGACTGGGGTATAAAGGGGTTTATGAATATGTATGACTAGGGGTCTACTTAAATCATGGAGGATTTACATTTTTCCCAGGTAGGTTATAGAATAAAATTAGGATTTTGCAGACCCGTTCTAAACATTAAATAAACCAAGGTAGATAATATTTCAAAGCACTATAAAAGCCCAAAAATAGTGGTACTTGCTTCCTTACTAAAACGGAGTACTGTCATTTAAAGGCAAACATGCAACATTCCCCAGCAGTTGCTGCTGACATTCTCCGTCTCTGTTGTGAAGACTTGCCCATACATTGAGACTGCACGTTCTGCATCCACTGAATTGGTTGGAAGTCTAAGGCAATGCTTTACCAAGTTATACAGATGTGGACATTTATTAGAAACAAAACTCTATTACCCAAGGGCATCTGGCATACTTTAATAAAGGCAATATATGCAGCACGTCCGTTGTCATGTTTGTCTCAGGAATTTATTTGATTTTATTAGTATCGAGTACCTATTCAGGTCTAAAATTCTAACTGTGTTTAAAAGGTAAGCAGCAGGTTGTTTGAAGTGAGGTGGCTGTGCTTGATCATACCTGTAGTACTGATTTAACTTGGCTACAACCGACATGTCTGTGCTGACTTTCCAGTTTGTTTTCTGAAAGCTGTTATTTGTTTTACGTTCTGTTCAGCATCCTCTGTAGTAGCCTTTCATTTTAATGTGTGATTCCGAAGCAAAATAGTAATCGATTGTATTTACTCAAGTCACATTACAGGATGTGCAAAACAATACATCCAACTGCATGTACAGTTTCTTTAGGAAATTTCTTGACACGATCCTCAGCTGAAATATACTTTGCTTTTTTTTTATGGCTGTTTGTCAACTTGTATTAAATGTCTTCCTGTTTACCTTGTCTTCCAGTGCATGCAATACATTTGTTGACAATGTTTATGCTGAAGTTTATACATAAAACTAATTGATACCAAAGATTCTTGGAGCCTGTAAACTACATTTCAATTGGGTTAATTCTAATAAGTGCCCTGTATGCAGGGAAGATGAATGGAATAGCATTTTTCTCTTGTTGATGATCCTTATTGTATTTACAGACACATATGCCTAACTCTCTTTTTTTTTTTCTAGCTGCATAGTCCAGTAACATTTTGTTTTTATTGTCCCCTTCTCCTCAGCTGTCATTGAGCATGTGCGTGATGGTGCGGTGGTTAGAGCTTTGCTCCTTCCTGACTATTACCTGGTAACAGTCATGCTGTCTGGTATTAAGGTAAGGTTTTATCAATAGTACTTGACACATAACTTAGTTAAAGTTATTATTTTTTAACAGACTTAAATCCCATAAAGAGCAGGTATTGCATCGGAGGCATTTGTTTTGCAGAGGGCTGTCTCTGTTTGTTTCGACAGTGTCTTTAGAACTTTTTTTTTTTTGTAGTGTCCATCATTTAAGCGGGAACCAGATGGCCAGGAAATTCCGGAGCCTTTTGCAGCAGAAGCAAAATTCTTCACAGAGTCCCGCTTGTTGCAGAGAGATGTGCAGATTATTCTGGAGAGTTGTCCAAACCAAGTCATCCTTGGTACCATCCTTCATCCGGTAAGGATAGCAAAAAAAAAAGCTCAACCACAAACATCTGTCATATGCTTTTGAAATCCAACCCACTACTCTCTTACAGGACACTAAAATGGTGCAGTTCCGTTTTTATTTTTTTATTTTAATATGTTACAACCCCAGAGCTACAGTGCCCCTCCATAGTGTCCGAAACTACTACTTAAAATGTACCACACAAGGGAATGTGTTTTCCACCTGTTGGGTGGTAGTTTGTTTTCTGGAAGGATGAAGTGTTAAGTTCACACTACTTTTAATGTCAACTATAAGGTGTTCTGTAGGAAAAGCGGTTTATTGTTTAGAGTGGTCTCGCCTGTCATTCTCTCTTCGGATGCAGTACAGCTGTGTTTCATATACGAACCATTCTGTGCACATAAATGAGAAAATGCCTTATTTGTAATTGCGGTGCCGTAATCCTTATGGGGGGGAGGTATCAGGTGGATCAATAATAATTTTAATGTGGTTTTATTGTGTTCTTTTAATTTATACATATTTTCTTCCTTAGAATGGCAACATAACTGAGCTGCTCTTGAAAGATGGATTTGCTCGGTGTGTGGACTGGTCCATAGCAGTGTATACTCAGGGAGCTGACAAGTTGCGAGCTGCTGAAAGGTAAGAAACTAGGGAGGCAATGGTTATGACTTTTCCAAGCTAAAACTGACATTTTCATAATTCTAAACTGAGCATTGCAAACAAAAGATAAAACCAATACCAACAATTTCATACAATGAAAACCTGTTGGTCGTAGCGCTGCGCTGGCGGCATTTTCAGGAGCTCATCACACACTTTGCTGCTTAAAGTCGGTTCATATTAACATCCCATAATAATTTAAATATAGTAACGTAAATCAAAAGTTATAACGGCTTACATGATTGTGGAAGCCATCAGTATTAATAACTGGCTTCACACTTACACTCCCCTATGCTTCCTGCCGAGGTTAATCAGAAATGGCCACTGAAATTATACCTTCTACGACCAATGGTCTCCTTTTTTATTATATATATATATAATATATATATATATATACAGTACTGTGCAAAAGTTTTAGGCAGGTGTGAAAAAATGCTGTAAAGTAAGAATGCTTTCAAAAATAGACATGTTAATAGATTATATTTATCAATTAACTAAATGCAAAGTGAGTGAACAGAAGAAAAATCTAAATCAAATCCATATTTGGTGTGACCACCCTTTGCCTTCAAAACAGCATCAAGCATCAATTCTTCTAGGTACACTTGCACACAGTTTTGAAGGAACTTGGCAGGTAGGTTGGCCCAAACATCTTGGAGAACTAACCACAGTTCTTCTGTGGATTTAGGCAGCCTCAGTTGCTTTTCTCTCTTCATGTAATCCCAGACAGACTCGATGATGTTGAGATCAGGGCTCTGTGGGGGCCATACCATCACTTCCAGGACTCCTTGTTCTTCTTTACACTGAAGATAGTTCTTAATGACTTTCGCTGTATGTTTGGGGTCGTTGTCATGCTGCAGAATAAATTTGGGGCCAATCAGATGCCTCCCTGATGGTATTGCATGATGGATAAGTATCTGCCTGTACTTCTCAGCATTGAGGAGACCATTAATTCTGACCAAATCCCCAACTCCATTTGCAGAAATGCAGCCCCAAACTTGCAAGGAACCTCCACCATGCTTCACTGTTGCCTGCAGACACTCATTTGTGTACCCTGTCCAGCCC
This sequence comes from Acipenser oxyrinchus oxyrinchus, assembly GCA_030684275.1. Taxonomy (NCBI): domain Eukaryota; kingdom Metazoa; phylum Chordata; class Actinopteri; order Acipenseriformes; family Acipenseridae; genus Acipenser; species Acipenser oxyrinchus. The sequence continues at coordinate 12,588,608 of CM060256.1, read as the reverse complement.
TTCGCTGAACAAACTGCCTTCTGCTACAGCCAGATATTTCAAATTTTGACTCATCAGTCCAGAGCACCTGCTGCCATTTTTCTGCACCCCAGTTCCTGTGTTTTCGTGCATAGTTGAGTCGCAGCCTTGTTTCCACGTTGGAGGTATGGCTTTTTGGCGCAAGTCTTCCATGAAGGCCACTTCTGACCAGACTTCTCCGGACAGTAGATGGGTGTACCAGGGTCCCACTGTTTTCTGCCAGTTCTGAGCTGATGGCACTGCTGGACATCTTCCGATTGCAAAGGGAAGTAAGCATGATGTGTCTTTCATCTGCTACAGTAAGTTTCCTTGGCCGACCACTCGTCTACTGTCCTCAACGTTGCCCGTTTCTTTGTGCTTCTTCAAAGAGCTTGGACAGCACATCTGGAAACCCTGTCTGCCTTGAAATTTCTGCCTGGGAGAGACCTTGCTGATGCAGAATAACTACCTTGTGTCTTGTTGCTGTGCTCAGTCTTGCCATGGTGTATGACTTTTGACAGTAAACTGTCTTCAGCAACCTCACCTTGTTAGCTGAGTTTGGCTGTTCCTCACCCAGTTTTATTCCTCCTACACAGCTGTTTCTGTTTCAGTTAATGATTGTGTTTCAACCTACATATTGAATTGATGATCATTAGCACCTGTTTGGTATAATTGTTTAATCATACACCTGACTATATGCCTACAAAATCCCTGACTTTGTGCAAGTGTACCTAGAAGAATTGATGCTGTTTTGAAGGCAAAGGGTTGTCACACAAATATGGATTTGATTTAGATTTTTCTTCTGTTCACTCACTTTCCATTTAGTTAATTGATAAATATAATCTATTAACATGTCTATTTTTGAAAGCATTCTTACTTTACAGCATTTTTCACACCTGCCTAAAACTTTTGCACAGTACTGTGTGTGTGTATATATATATATATATATATATATATATATATATATATATATATATATATATATATAAATAAAATAAATAAATAAATCTAATTAGGTGTCAGGGCTACAATACAGTGCACAGTAAGCAGCAGTCACCAGATTAATATAGCAGCTTTGTGGATTTGCTGCGAATGAGTTCAAGAATCCCATAACGAAAAATGTTTATTCATGTTAGCAGCAACTTGCCAGACAGTAGATCGTATAGATAGACATCCCGAGGGAGTAAAGCTGTTAACAAGAGCTGAAAAACCACAACAAACACAAATAACTGCTATATTAAATAGATACAAATAAACAAACATCTGATCTGTTGCATTGACGTTGATATGTTCAAATAATTTTCAGTTTAGAAAACCATGAGTTGCATTTCTACTCAGTCGTCATTGGCCACAACAGATGGCAGTAACAATGAGGATACCAGGAAAATAAAACAAATTTACTGTCTAATAAATTATATAATACATTGAGTGATACAATAACTGTATTCCGCTTATTTTTCACAATTGTATTATTATTGTTAACAAAGGCATGTATAATAAAGGTATGTCCCAGTGTTTCGGTTTTAAACTTTTAATTTCGATTTTACCGAAAACTGTTTTTGGACATCAAAAACAGCCTAAAGTGTTGCTAAAATTAACCGATCATAACCGGCTTGCATCCCTAAAAGAAACCCTGGTTATTATCAAAGATCTCTACAAAAAATCTGGATAAGGGCTTGTATTTAGCTACTGCTTTGTCCCTCGAATGTTGCTAATCCTTCATCATAAAGCAACAAAGTGTTGGATTGCAGTCAGGTGCCACATAGGGGTTAGACTGTATATTACAGTCCCAGGTTTACAGAACAGTCTCGACATGGATGACATCAACATATTTGCATCTATTCTGCTTAGAATTCTATATTGCACTACCTTTGTAAACAAACTGTTGATGGTGGTTGCCAATTCAATTCTGTAGTTTCAGTGACTACAGTAACTGGTAGATTTTTAAAAGCTTTTGTTCATTACTGCACATATTTAGGTTGAACTCTGCATTTAGGTCATGCATGTTTAGACGTGCTCTCCTGAAATTAGCTGGACAGGTACTGTAGCATTTTGCAGACCAGCTGGGGTGGTGGTTCACATTGACTTGTGTCTCCCAAGTAAAAGTAGCTGCTGTGAGGCGTCTGCAGTTATAAATGCATCTATGCAAATGGATGATTTACTATTTTGCATTGTCTGTTGCAGTATATTCATTTCAGACAGCAGTGGGCAGCTTTAATATTGCAGTGAACGAAGAAGTTGATGTGAAGTTTTCTGTTGACATTGCATTTTAATTTTATTGACAGATCTGCCAAAGAACGTAAAGTGAGAATCTGGAAGGATTATGTGGCTCCCACTGCTAACCTTGATCAGAAAGATAAACAATTTGTTGCAAAGGTAAGGCTTGTGTTAAATGCACTGAAGGTTGATACAGCATTTGTGTACAGTAAGTTTTTAGGTTGCACTTTGATAAGAGTTCCTTGTGGTAATGAAGGGAAGCATACATTTTATTAAAGATTTGAGTTCTTGTTTGGGAATAGTCACTCCCACTACAGAGTATAAACTGACTGTAAATTATAGCTTTTTGAAGTCTCAACAGTGCTTAACCTTGAAAAATCCCTTGCTGCTAGCTAAAACTTATCAAAATGGTTTGCATTATTGCTGAGTGAACTCTAATGTCTAGTTTGATATCTGCAATTACATTAGATTTGGAGATTGCCGTACATTGATATTCAAAGTAAACGTGACCTCATTCTAAAGTTATTATTTTCGATGTGAAGCATATAGAGTAAAGTGATTCTAAAGTTATTATTTTCGATGTGAAGCATATAGAGTAAAGTGATTCTAAAGTTATTATTTTCGATGTGAAGCATATAGAGTAAAGTGATTCTAAAGTTATTATTTTCGATGTGAAGCATATAGAGTAAAGTGATTCTAAAGTTATTATTTTCGATGTGAAGCATATAGAGTAAAGTGTCCCCAGTGGCTCATCTAGTTCAAGCACTGCTAGTTGGGAGTGCCTGGTTTTATTTCTGCTCTCAAGTTGCTTGGGACCCACAGGGAATGATTTTTTTTTACTGCATCTCTTGGTATAAAAACAGGTATTTCAAGAGATTTCATGATTAAACATAATATTTATTACAACAAAAATATTGCATTGTCACACTCAATATATATATTATACAATAAATGTTCCAAAATATTTAAATGTGTGCCTGAAAAACAGTAATTGCTCAATTGTAGATATTTAATTTGTCCAATTTTTAGACATCCTATTATGACCATCCATGAATTAGCAAAACATAAATTTTATCTAAGCAGCAGTGTCCCTGTACAGCTGAAAGGATGGTCCTGAATATTTTGAATAATAGTTACTTGAAGTTGTTGAGAATTGAATAATGAAATTTCATTTCTAGTGTCAATTTTTATGGTTATTTAGCCATTGTTTGTATTACAAGAGAATGATGTTTGTTTACTCAGTCATTACCTATGCTTTGCTTACGTGTAGTGCTTAACTTGCCTTGGGTTTAATATGTACTTGTAACCCTGCTCGCCCCTCGCCTCTTATTCTGTGCAGTATACCTAGTTATAATGAATATTGGATGACAGTTGCTATAAACACGTACATGAGAGCTATTAAAGACAGATATTGAAGTTTGAAAAGGAAGTGCAGGGTTACATTTATAGCCATGGCAACCTCAGCTGGCAAATGGAATTGTACACCTATCAAATCTAGGACAGCAAGGCATGTGGTCATGAATACTAGTTAGAGGATTGTGACATTCCTCTGTTGTACATCCACTACTTATTAATGTGTTGCCATATGACCAGTAAAACAATGTTTTCACTATATAACCATGGGTTTACTGTAGCCAGTGCACTCAAATTGTGTGTAGTAATTTCAGTCAGTGATCAGGTTTCACCTGTGGTTGATGACCAATTACAAAATAACCACTAGATGGTACTGTTGTAATATAAAATCCACAGTAAAACTATGAAGTCACGCCATTTTTGTAGGGCAAACCTAAACATCATACATATGCAGCTGCTCATCGACTTGCATGTTATTGATTTTTTTTTTTTCGAGGGGATACATAAATCAAAATAAGACAGGTTATAATGGCATTTTATAAATGGCTGAGGAAAGTAACAATAGTTTTTATTTTTTGTAAAGAATTTGAATTTTGTAAACCCATTAATTAATGCTGAATGTCAGAATACAGTGGCATTGTTTTTTTTAAATCAAACTGTATCCCACAATCTATTATATTTTACCTATTGATGCTGAACAGCTTTTCATCTATAGACTGCTTTTGAAAGTGTTTTTCTTCTCTCAAATTATTGCTGGAGAAAGTGGCAGCTGGATTAGTTCAATGATGTCATTGAACAATGTAATACTTAACACAAAATTAATCCTCCAGTGACTTCTTCTGTTATTAAAAGGGGAAGAGGAGGTGGGGCCTCTACAAAATGAATACATGAAGACCAATTGTTCTTGTCTAAAGTGTTTCATTTTAAGATTATGATGTCCCTGGTTTAAAAAGAAAAAACAGATTGGAATGTCCTTTCTGCAGTATCTGGAGAGCCAGAAAGACTTGACAGGCTATTAATCACAATACTGTAGGAATGTGATTTGTCCAACTTGGGGATAATACTTCCAGACAGGAAATCCTGCTTTCAATTCATGATTATGCCGGCTTCACACACACACAGCGTCTTTTAAAGGACTTTGGGGCAACGTGAATGTAAAGTATGACTCATGGATCATGACATTCAGAACTTGATCTAAGCGTGCCCAGAAATGTAGTATGAATCCAGCAAAAGAGAAAACATTAAGAACAGTACTGTGTCCATTGTGAAAGACTCACTAGCAGTACCAAAAATGTGTTTTTTTATTTTTTTTAAGCGAAATTCCTGTTCCTTTAGGCGGAGCATCTACAACGGAACATTCATTTCACCACAAGGGTGTTCTCTTAGGCAAAGTGTCCTCTTAGGAGACTACTGTACTTCATCGTGGTGCATTGTTAAACTGGGACTGTAGCTGAATCTTTGTTTTAACTTGCAGCAATGCAGACCAGCAAGTGCTGATATTTAATTGGAATTTGTGTAGCTTTACTGTAATGTAATAGGTTTATATTTAGATCATTAAGTATTGTTAATTGCATCATTTTTTTCTGTGGGTGTTTTATTAATACAGTGGAATGTAAAATGAGATTGGGTATGATTGCTGAGCTGACTTTAGAGTTTTGACTTATTTTAAAAGCTCCTTAATGCTAGATTATTGGGGGTGTTGGACAGTTGGCTGCAGCTTGAAGAAACCTTTATGTTTTTAATGAATGTGAGAGAAGCTTATTAGAGACCAAGGGTAATATATTGGTCCTGCTAGGATAGGCTTTTACAGGGGAGGCCTGACTGTGGAAGCTGAAATGGATTTTTGCCTCCCTGTGGTTTAATTTCTGCTGTGTCAAAAGGCAGTAGGTCAGCATAGACTGGTGGATGGTAAAACTGCTAATGCCGTCCCTGGAGGTGAGCTGAAAGCTAATGTAAGTCCACCTTGGCTAAACACTTTTGCGATGGAGGTGCTTGTTCTTGGCTAAATAGGAGGTGTATGCAAATTTTAAAATCACTGACCTGAAAATATTTTAATGATTCCTTGTCTTTGGGTTTTGAGGCAGATTGTGTGGCACACCAGTACATTTTAATTGCCACTAAAAAGTATGTTGGATCTTCCTGTTGCAACTTTAATTGGCTGTTATCTAAAACTGGTTTTTATATTTTACTATTTGTAAGTTTTACCCTGTTCGGCTTGGATTTTGGTGTCTGACCAAATTTCTACCAGAGCTTCAGTTTCTCTCACTGTCCATGTACTTTAACAGATTTCCGGAGTGAAAAACAGGGATGTTTGTTTTTTCTTCTATTCACTGACACCGTAGCAACTCCTGAATCTGTTAAAATAACTGTATAAAAACACTAATAGTTTAAAAATTAAACATTGGGTGGATTTAGTGCCGATCATAACTCATTATTTCTTTTATATGGTCATCTAGTCAATATGTTAAATATACAAAAAGCCATCCTAAAAAAAAAAAAGATCAGTTATTACAAATTAAACAAGTAATAAACACATTATCAGAATGATTTAAACAATCCATAAGATTTAGTTTTGTATGGAGCTAGCGCAACCTAATAAATTACTCTGCTGTTAACTTACTGAGCACACCGATACAAAAAATGACTAACATTTACTAACATTTTTGTTTTTTGCTCTACTTGTTTCATCAGAATATGAACTGAACTACATGCAAAATGTTTACTTCCGAGTCAGGTTACCTTGTATAGTTCGATAGATGTTCTTGTCTATATTGATTTTGGTGCAATTGTGTGTTTTTTTTTTTTTTTTAAATCACAAAAACAATTTGAGTTTAAAACAACCATTTTTTGGAGCAGGCTCCATTCAATTGAACTCTTGGAAAAACTCTCCCGTAACTTGATTGAGATGCTTCGGCTTCATTGATGTAAAAAAAAAAAAGGCAGCTCCATATTTTTAATTTAAACCGAATACAAATGGTGAGTGAAGTTAAATTGATTTAATTGAATTGTAATTAAGAGGAAAAGAGGAGAATAGCCATTTATAACCTTTCAACCTCTTTCAAGAACGTAACAAAATGAATTGTACTGAATCCTGAAAGTTTTGTCTCGGGTGTTACATTAGGTTGTCTCACTAGAAAGGTGAAATAGACTTTTTTTAATTTTTTTTTTATAAATGTGCAGTGCCCATGTTCTACAGTTTGACTCTCATGGGTTTTTTGTTCATACAAAAAATAATCGCTTTTTTTTTTTGCCTTTTTCTCGATCTAGGTAATGCAGATAGTGAATGCAGATGCAATTGTAGTGAAACTCAATTCTGGGGAAAACAAGACCATCCATCTGTCAAGTATCAGACCTCCCAGAATAGAGGGAGAGGCAAACCAGGTAAGTACAGTTTTTTTTTGTATTTACTCTGAAGGATATTAAATTGCATTTGGATCACAAATCCATTTTCTAGATTCTGCTGTTCACAATACAACAAGCTGTAAAATGCATTATGTAGTAACCACGTTTATGCTATTTACTTATTCTCCAGTATGTATACTTAAACATTCCTGAAAGGGGAGCTTGCATGAGTTTGCTAACCTGCGGGCCGTACCTACTCGAGCTTTTAAGCCTCCAAATAGCAATCGATTAATTGGGCACACAAAATATAATCATTTGAAAAAATATCGATGATTGTGCCGCCCACAGAAATGTTCGCCCCCTCACACCAATGTGATTATTTTAATATCACTGCTCTTCAGTAAAAGCTTGTGCACAACAATGGAATGTGAGGGGTGATTAACTGTAATATAGCTTTGCGCATGGTACTGTAGGAGTACCAGCATAAATTTATCAGCTGTGGGCGGCACTAATTGTACTTACATTGACTAGATGTGGTCATCAATCAGGAAACCCAGACGGAGCACGCAGCCCGGTTTGAAAAATACATCATAAAAAAAACAGTATTCCCAGGTTTAACAGTTCATTTTGAAGCTCCAAAGCAGCGCAAACCATATACTTGAGCTGGATATATTACATTTTTTTAAAATCCCAGAAATGGTTAAATGTTTGCGATACTTTTATGGCTGCTGAAGATACTGTAACTGAAGCCCAAAACTTGGCCCATCAGTTTTGTTATATGCAGTAATCCATACATGCCAACAGCCCCTATATGGTCGGGACAGTCCCGATTTCCTAGCAAATGTCCCGTGTCCCGATGCAAAGGAAGAAAGTAACAATATTTACCCATAGAAAAATCTGCTGATCACTAACTTATACAAAGGTAAGAACGCTTCATTATGTCTATTTTTGCTGTCGTGATGGTCGTGTCATGTCGAGTTGGGGGGATACGTCTATTATATGATGAGTGTTTTTTGCGTATGACTCCTCCCATGTGTGATGCGTATGACCCCCCCCCCGAAGACGAGCCTTCCTCTGAACAGTTTCCAAATGTTGGCAAGTATGGTAATCTGAATGGCCTAACAGTGGTGCTGTCGCAATAACAAGCAGCTTGGTTGGGGATCTGGAGTGTTGCAGTGAATGATATAGTTGCAGATTCACCACATGGCTCCCCTGTTGCATGTTTTATTTCTTGGTTGTTTTTTTTTCTCCAGTGTTATTTTTTTCCCCCTATCACTGCTGGCCAGATGTTCAGTGATTTTATAGATAAGATTACACCATACCAATAGCATTTTAAAATGTAAATCCACTCCTGATCCGGGGCTAAATTGTCACTACAAATCTATGTAAGGAGTTTCTTTATTGGCGATGGCAAGACCAGGGGTTCTAAGATTATCATTTACGGCAATGTAGATCATATATGTGTTGTGATGCCACACATGACAGAATATGATTTCAATTGATTTGAGATCTGCAGAGATTTGTAATTGGGGATCCAGATTCGGTGATCTATTCATGCTAATGGCAATATTGGCATATTTCTCACGACTGGTCACCACAGTACAATAGATTATGCATAAAATGTTGGCAGTCGAAGACAGCAGGCTTCTATTATGGCACAGATGCAGGTTGTTTTGGTCTACTGTATGCAGAACAGAGGGTCAGGTCAAAGGGAAATGTTAGACTGCACCCACAAAAATGTATAACGTTAAAGCCAGAAGTGTGAAAAGTAAAATACATATTGTCAATTCAAATAGTGTACTTTTAGATGTGTGTGTGGTGTTGTTGTCCTTGTGTGTATTTTTTAAATAAAGCTGGATTTAACTAAACATTCAAAACACAATGCCTGCCTACAGTGTCACAATCAAGTCAGTGGCTAAAGACAACACTATATATAAAATGTGACATTATTTTATGGTAACAAAACCCACTATTGCTTGTTGGTCTGGCGCATGAATAAAAGTGCAGTTTCCTTTCCCTAGTACTGTTGTATTGATTGATTAAATAAATAAATAAATAAATAAATAAATAAATAAATAAATGCTGGATTTACTGCAGTGATTCTAAGAATTTGACTTGTTTAGCAAAATAGTAACCCTGCAGGCTGAATAAGAATAGTCAGCTGTTTAAAACATAGCTGTGTAACTGAAGGTTAAGTACTGTATCAATTTGATAAAAGAAAATGAAGATTAAAATACACTTAACTATAAAAGGTTTTGCCTTTGGGTCGGGCAACAGTATTTAGACATCTTAAATCCTTTATACAAGGCAACATTTTAGCTTTTTATTGAATTGTTATTTTTTACACCATAAACAAGTAAGCTGCTGAAACTAAGGTATGCAAATGCAGTCCCGTTATCAGGCAATAGTCATTTTTCTTGCACCATCTTTGCTTAAAGTTACTAAAGATTATTATTATTTAGGCCTATTGTTGGTGTGTGGTGTTTTTTTAACTTTTAAAATTTTAAAGACTGCTATTGCAGTACAGTCACTTTTGAACAATAAGGTCCCAATGTTCACACACAGAAGATTTGTAGTAGTGAAACCATGTGCGTAGCAGTAAATATCAAATTGATCCATTTCAAAACAGTTATGAAACTCTGTTTTGCTTTGGAGCGCCCCACACTGCACAAAAAAAAAAAAAAATACAACCCGTTTTTAGAGTTAACAATACTATTTCAATACAATTGGATAAAACAATACTCTTATCCAATGAACACAAACTCAAGCCAAATAGAAAAAGTAGAAGCCTGTAGATTTATGATTTTGTGGTGTTTGCCTTTCCTGCGGTGTGCATATGTTCATTTTAAATAAACCTAATAACATTTTTTTTTTTAAACGGTAAAGACGGAAATCAGAAAAAATAAAATGGAAATCGGAACAAAATAACACAGATTCCATAGGGCTCTTAGTACTGTACATTATTTCAGTAAAGTGAATAAATAGCGTGTGTGATTAAGGCACCTCAAGGCTCTATTCACGACACAAAGTAAAACACTAACACGTTAGAAAAGAAACATGTAGCTACTATTATTTATTTATAAAAAGAACGGTGAATAAGATGTCTGTTAAAGTGCTTACACTGTTTTATTTGTCAATATGGTATTGTGTGCTCAACAGGACATATGTAATTACAGTTCACAGAACACTTTAATTATTCAAGCTAGCTGAACTGAGAAGCTGTGAAAGAGAGGGACACTGGGAAATGAAGTCTATTTTTTCATGTTACTGCGCAAGAGCCATTGTGAAATGGAGGGACGAGTGAATGAAACTAAAAATGGAATCTTGTGGACTGTTTGTTTCATTTTAAATATGGAGTGTTTAATGTTTTTTCGATGTTGGATACACACTTTATGGAGCTTATGGTACATTGTAAAATCGACTGATTTTTTTTGTATGCTATTAAAATAGATAAGATTTTAGTGCTAACTTACAGTCCTTTATGCTTTTACACTTACCGTTTGTCTTTAAGTGGATCTCTATGGTACGCGCTTTGAATAACAAACTGAGGTTAAGATACGACTTACAATATTGGAAGTAAAATATGAAATGAGAGAAACATCAAATTTGTGGCCGTTTAAACGGTTAAACGACCGGATTAACAATGGGTTTAAACGTCTAGTCAATTAAATGTAGATTTACAGCCCGAGTCAACACCAGTATGTTTCAATGTGGGAATATGAAGCATGTGGGTCTTAAACCTGCTGCCTACAGGCTAATTGATTGTTATGCCTTGCACTGTAGCTGATTTGTCTGAATGAGTGTAGTATGTAACCTGAACAGACACCATGGTTCTTAATACAAGTGCTGCAATGCATAAGAGAGGCGTTATGAATATGAGTAATGTCAAAGGATGCTTGTACTGTAGCTCTCTTTGTCATCCCTGCCCACTTCACCTGGTACTAGTCTGGCTGGCCTGAGTACTGTCGCCAACAAAGGAGTATCATTCTAAAATAGTTTTTCGTAATTCTTGAAACACCTCATTTTTATTGTGTCCTGAAGTGTTGACATACACATGTAAAGGAAATATTTAAATGCATTCTAGATCCTGACAACACAGCGTGATCTGTTCAATTCCATTTTGTCTGTTGTTCCATCTTGGCCTTTGGATGCTGTTAGTTTACATGCCCAAAGAATACATTTGATTGATTTAATGCAGTACTTTCCCCCAGCTGGACTCTCCCAGGCTTTTGGTGCTAATGCAAAGCCTGTTTTATTTAAGAATATTGTAAAAATTGCGGTATTGGGCTAATTTCACAATTTCCACGCAGCCTGTGAAATCGTGCTTTACACAGGGCCTTACTCATTAGTAATACATTTTAAAGTGTACAGTATATGCCACTCCAACAGAACAAGAAATAAGTTCTAAAGCCCCTTGTAGGTGTCTTGCATTTTGTAATGGTTCTTCATTCTAAACTATCCCAAGAACCTTGACTTTTATCATTTGTATTTTATCCAGTTGTCCACAAGTCAGACCATACTGTTTAAAATGGAAAGCATGGGTTCCTATTTCGGCTTTTAGGAGAACTAGAATGGCTGGATGAGGAGATGAAGACACATAATACACAGTGTGCAATATAAGGTGTGTTAAAGGGAAAAAAAAGATTGAAACAATTGAAAAAACCCTAATTTCAGCAGCATTTTTTTTACTAAACACAAAATACTTTGTTTCTATAAAATAAGACTGATCCACAATTCATTTTTTTATATCCAGCACTTGAATAAGCTGAACTGGCATTTCTTTGCAGCAAATCATTTTGGCTGTGATTCGGTATACTTTTACTGAGGGGATTTCAGTTGACCTGAAGATCAAGCGCATAACTGTAGACGCCTTTCTTCTCCAAGCTGAAGAGCAATAAACTGCTCCCTACTTTTCCATTACTCCAAATACAGCATGACAGAATAGCACAGGTGCTCAACAGTTTTGTGACACCCAGTACATTTCCTTTCTCCCTCCCTAAGTGGTGGTGCACCAACCCTGTGTGTTTTCCCGCTTCATGGCAAATGTCCTCTAAAATAGTGCAGCTGGCATTTGTAACAACGGGGTTCCGGCTCTTTTCGGAACCTTTTTGACAATAAATACACATCTTTAGCAGCAAACTGTTCGGCTGGGACCACACACATGTGAAAATATAACAAAGAATATCGTTCTGGACGTTGCAATGTTTTACGTTACGTTTGTGTTCTCCCTCTGCCCAGAATGTGAAGTTTACCGTTTGAATTTACTGAAACAAGTTGCATCTTTTTGAAGTAAGTGTAAAGTCATTTTACAAAAATGTGGAGATTTTATACTGGGTTACGACCCTGTCATAACTGCGAGGGGTGTATACCCCTCCCAGATGTCATTAGCAAAGGGGGTCGGTTGTACCAACGAGATCAAACAATAGGCCATGTTTTACAAAACCATTTTAAAACTCAAACAATTACCATAATGAACATTATCATAGAATGTTGTTAAAAAAACCCCAATATATTCATAATAGAGTTCTTATCTATAAACAGTAACCCGTATAAGGGACTCGCTGTCTGTAGCTTGGTGTTATTTACATTATCTTCAGCATATTTTAAGTGATTGATAGCTAAAATTACTTTTAAAACACACTTTTTTTCTTATACCAATACAGTTTGTTTAAAAACCAGGCTTTAATCACTGATAATAGGTGCACCGGCAGTGATTCTGTGAGCGCTCCAGGGCTCAAGCACCAATGGGGGAAAATAAGGTCCTGCACAGTGCACATTCATCACCTGTTCTGTCAATATATAGTGTGGATGCTTCACAAGCACAACTGTTATGGCATCGTTTGAAAATATACAATCCATTTATACAAAGTCTCCCAGCTTTCTTGAAAGTATCTGCGTTTCCCTCTTTTTTTTTTTTTGTATTTCTTATGTTCTCATTTGTATCTGTAGTAGATTCAGTGTCTGTCAGTTCTGGCAATTTCTACTGTACTTGCTGAAGCGGTTTTCTCCCACTGCGAATTAAAAAAAAAAAAAATAAAAAAAAAAGCCACCTCACAATTTCTCCCGAGGGCTAGAATGAAACGTACTGTCTTTAAATTGGGACCAGTGCAGACCACATGTGTACGTGAGTACATTAATTATTGTAGATAGTAATTCATAGCCAGCCAGCATTTTTGTAAATAGCAACACATGTAATGTACAATAAAATAAACATTTTATTTGTGTCATCGGTGTCAGTTTCAGGCGGTGCTTCGTGGTCGGCAAGGTGACATGGCTGAGCATTTTTTCCTGTCATCCTGTCTGGTGCTGTCAGTGTCTGTTTCTCAGCACACAGTACAGTAGTCGCTCAGTAACGAGGTGCAAACAGGCGATTGATCAATCTGTATGAGTGTTTATGAAGCTGCTTTGTTAAAAATGTAAATCTAAATTCATAACAGTGTGTATTTTTTAACAAAATAAAATCTATTTTTAGGGGCCCCAACTGTTGTTGATTCCAACTTAGGCACTTCACATAAGGTCTAGCAAGTTTCAAAAGGTACTAGTCCTTTGGACTAGTAGCACGATATTGTTAGTTTCTAACCCTGGCTAGAATAACCATTTTGTCCCTTCAGTGATACGTATTTGCCTACATATCTTTAAATGCACCGTTCAAAGCATCAACTTTTTCAGTAGTTGACAATAATGTTTTGTATTTTCCCCTGATCCCCAATTTGGTTATACCCAATCGTTTCGTTTTTGGTGAACTGTAGAATCTCGGGACAGATCGTATCAATTTTAATGATTCTATGGTTTTGTGTAAAGCATGGTGTTGTTTTGAAGCGAATACCCCGGAAAAGCTGTATCAATTCTAACATAGCACTGACATGGTCGAGTCACACGGCAGTAAAGACACAGAACGTCTGAGTTTCTAATTTTACAGAAGGTCCCGATGTCCTGTAAAAAAGTCTGAGCACTTCTGAGAATTCTGGGATAAAAAGAAATGGACGGTTCGCATGGGATTAAATTTCACAGATGTCGGTAAAAATTCTGAAACCATCTGTTTGTGATGATTTGTAGCCCAGTGCGACACACGATTTATTTAGTTCATTGTTGTTGAAATGATAGTGTGTTCCGGCACACCTTTTTTTTTTTTTTTTTGTTTGGGGGAGGACTCGAGCACTGTGTAGGTCTTGTCTGCACAGTTAAGCTGTATTTGATTCTGATATCTCCCTCTGTGTTCCATTTGTATACTTTGGAAAGGCTTTACTGTAGGTTAGGTTCTGCTTGTTAAACTCTCTTGTCAGATGAAACGGTTGCTATAAAGCTGAGCCTTGTCCACCATTTAACTAAAAGAAGCCTTCATGCATTGCCTTGCTTGCTTTTTGTTTTTACAAATGCATTAGAAGGGTAGTTTGCTTTCATGAAGCAGGGAAGCCCAGGGAGAGCAAAAGAGATTTTCTTGCCAATACCAACTGATGAAATGCAAATCCTTCTAAAATGGTAGACTTCCAATTATGTGGTTTCAACGAGGAATTGGATTTGATAATGAAAGTGATTAAGAAGGGTTTTTGTAAGAAGAGTGCTGGGTTAGAGCAGCTTGATTTTTCATGTTTTGTAATTGGACTTTACTAATAAGATTTGAATAACTCTAGGGTTCTGAAAAATAAACTTTACTATGGATGATGCTGATGGGCTACTGTTTTCTTAATTCTAAGTTAACTCCACACTAACAGTATCTTAAAAAGGCAAGCACAGTATTGGATTACATTGCAAAGTGTGAAATGCAAATCTTGATATTTGTTTATATTTACCAAAATAAAAAAATAAATAAAAAAGGAATGGTTGTATTCAAAGGGCCACTAGGACGACAGAACTAAATGGCAATTAAATCTCCTTCAGTCTAGAAGATGGGTATAGTGTGTGTGTGGGGGGGTGGGTAATCGATTTAAAAAAAAAAAAAAAAAAAATCAGAAATGATTGTGTGAAATTTACCTTGTGAAAATTTAAACATTTCATTTTATGTACAGTTATGTATTCTGACAAGACAACCAGGAATGTTGATTATTTCCCCAGCATTTCTTACACTGAATGGTGGCTACAGTACATTACTGGATTGTTCTGTGTCATTGTCAGTCAGTGATCAATAAGCATCAATGTGTGACGTGTAAACATTTTGTCCACATTGAACCTGTAATAGCAGATCAATGATATACAGCATGTCAGTGTTTAAGCACCAAAAACTAATGACCAAGCTGTTTGCAACATCAAACCCAGATTTAAAAAAAAAAACAAAAAAAGTTTTTACTTTATATGGAACTCATCCAATATGGGTGTCTTAATTTCATGCTTGGTTATCCAGAAATGTTCAGTGCCTGTGCGTTTTTTATGTAGTTTTGTATCCGAATATGAGCAACATTCCGCAGATGAAATCTTTGGCCCGTAACCTGCATGTAACAGTGTTCTTGTACCCAAGTGCTTGGAGTCACTGAGGTTGACTGTGTCGTAATGCAGAATTTCAGCGCTTCAGTTTCTGTAGGTTTTTGATCGATTTTGCAAAGACAATTGTCACCACAGTGATCAGTCTTGTGATCTTGATCATGTATTCTTTTAATTAATATATCGGCAAGGAAAAAGCTAGGATGTGATTGACTTTATTTTCATGCTTTTATAAAGAAAGATGACCATGTGCACTGCACGAGCTTGGCACTGTGTGTTGGCTGTTTAGAACCTATTTTAAGTAGCATTCGTATGGGATGTACCAGGCTGCCACTATTCATTTCTGGGTTATTTAATGCAGTATCGTCATTTTTATTAAGATTGAGACTGTTTGCAAGCAATTTTTACTCATTTTTTTCTGAATTTCCCTGTGGGTGTTACATTCAAGACAGTCAGGTTTATTTTATTGTATCCTCCACAAACCTAGAGCCCTGGGGTTAGGCAATTTGCCCGCAGTTCATATTGCAATTAGCATAGCATGAATTCAAGAACATTAATCAATGGCTTTTCTAGCACATTTTAAGAAGGATTTAAGCACAATTGTTTCTTCTAATTTAACCAACATTTATACGTAATGACATAATTGAAAACTATGTATTTACTGTAAAGGTATGGTTCCTTACTTCATTTTCATTGTATTTCTTTAAATCTCCTCTAGCTGAATATTTTATTATGAGAAAACTAAGTTGATCTGACTCGTGGCTTTTGGTTGACTAGTCAAGAGGAACACTTGTGATTCAAGATGAAACTGTCTTGTTATAGATGCAGCACAGGTTTCTTCTTGTGGCTGCTTTCCTTTGCATGACTGATTTAATGCAAATGGCCTCTCTGACATGTATTGTGTAACTGTTTTCACGGTCACCTGAACTAAACAGTCCCCTGCTCTTGCCAGCCAGTGTAAACCAGAAATGATTCTTTGCAGACCCTTTTAACAGGATAATTCAGGTTTCACATTACATAAAATATGCATCTCCCAGTTGCACGTTGGTTTTAGTTGCAAATAGCTACCCCCAACCCCCACCCCCAAAGGAATTTTAAATGTGCATTCACACACTGTTGGTTTTTTTTAAATTTATTTATTTATTTTTTTTAGGGTTATTGTCAATCGGAATTTGACTGCTTGTTCTGCAGAAGGGCAACCAGGTCTTGGTTTAGAACAGTAATGTGACTATGCTGCCAAAAACAAAACGCCATAGCAAAATCGAAGACATGTCCAATTATATGCCCCAAAATACTGCCCTCAAAGGGTCTTGCACACTACAAAAGAAGGAAGAGGCAGAAATCATGAAAAGTGTTTAGAATGTCAATCAGTATTCCATTGGCTTTGCCTTGCTTTGTTTTATTGCATACCTTTTGGTACATATTTTGATTAGTTTTATGTATGCCAGCCTGTTGTTCATGCCAGCATACTAGAAAATCAATGACCCACAAGTTTTCTGCTTGCATTAGACTGGCAATTGAATTTGTAGTACCCAAATGTGTGTGTGTGGTTTTTTTTTATTCCAAATTCAAGCCAAGCCCAAAATAATACTTGACATCTGAATATTTATCAGTTGGGTTTTTTTTATAAATAGTTAATATTTTTGTACTGTCTGAAAATACAAGCTTGAGATCCATTTAAAACCCTACAGAAGCAAGTGACGGAAGTCAGTTTTAACTGCATAAAAGCACTGTCTTTGCAGATCTTGGTGCTTGGTCCCAGGGTGTTTGGACTGAATAAAATGAGGCTTGTCACTTCAGCTCATGTGCAAGTAGCGAGAAGAAAGGGGAGGAGAGAGGGGAGGGCAGCTTTATTTTTAAACATGACTTCCATGTACTATAGTTCTCTTATTAGAGTTATCCCTAAAAAGAAACCGATAAAGTATAATCTGTTGTACTTTGGTGTGGAGCCACAGAGATATGAAATCTGTTAATTCATCCAGTAGTGGGTTGGAACATTACATTCTCCTTTCCACATCGGCTGTTGCTGACTGTCCAGAGCTGAATTTGTTCTGCATTTCTTTGTGCAGTAACTACATTTTCTATTGCTAGCCTGATGGTGGATCAAGACAGGTGCAAAGATTACACACGTTGAAATTGGTAGAAGTACGTTTAGCCCTTAATTAGCAGTTGACCTTGTTATTGAGAGTTGACGTAAACCTGTTTTTACCTACTACTTCTATGTATCTATTTTATCCACCTCCCAATCCCCAACAAATTAATCACAACATTTCTTTGCCCAGCGGGAACCTTGCTGCTGCCAGTAGAATATGATGTATTTTGCTGTTCAGGCTAAGCTTTGTCTCTTATTCAGCAGGAGCTGCAAAAAAAAGAGGTGAATCAGTGTGTATACATAAGAAGTTATGTAACCAATTCAGGAAGCCTTACCATCCAAGAGGCTACATTAGTATGGTAGTTGTACATTCTCTTTTGGCTGTGTCATTTCATTGTAATTACATGTCCCTGTGTTGTCTTTACATTAAACTGTCAAACATTTGCAGTAAATTGTGAAAACACAACACGATCCAGCACAATTGGGATAACATCATAACTGAAGAAACCTTTATCTCACCCAATTTGTCAGTATACAGGAAATCCTGTTTTAGTTTGCAGTACAATAGTCAATAAAACACCCTTGAAATTTCTTGAAGCTAATTTATCTACTTTAAGACCCATGATGGAGAGAAGTGTGCTGGAAATAGGTATCCATTTTCTATATCACATCGATCCTTGTTGGTTATGATTTTACTTTACAGGATTGATTAGTGCCTTAAATAAATCCTGAGGATTTGAGTAATTTGCTACAATGGCTTTAGAACAAGCTTCTGTGTAGAAATCCCAGCTTATTCTCTGACTTGCTGTGACTCTGGGCAAGCTCCTGTCCCAACAGAGCTGTACCCAACTGGAAATGACAATAATGCATGGTTTTGTTGTGTTACTAATTTGAAGCAAATAATAAATAATTATGCATTTATTATATATATATACTGTGTGTGTGTGTGTGTGTGTGTGTGTGTATGTGTATATATATGTATATATACAGTACTGTGCAAAAGTTTTAGGCAGGTGTGAAAAAATGCTGTAAAGTAAGAATGCTTTCAAAAATAGACATGTTAATAGATTATATTTATCAATTAACTAAATGCAAAGTGAGTGAACAGAAGAAAAATCTAAATCAAATCCATATTTGGTGTGACAACCCTTTGCCTTCAAAACAGCATCAATTCTTCTAGGTACACTTGCACAAAGTCAGGGATTTTGTAGGCATCTAGTCAGGTGTATGATTAAACAATTACACCAAACAGGTGCTAATGATCATCAATTCAATATGTAGGTTGAAACACAATCATTAACTGAAACAGAAACAGCTGTGTAGGAGGAATAAAACTGGGTGAGGAACAGCCAAACTCAGCTAACAAGGTGAGGTTGCTGAAGACAGTTTACTGTCAAAAGTCATACACCACGGCAAGACTGAGCACAGCAACAAGACACAAGGTAGTTATACTGCATCAGCAAGGTCTCTCCCAGGCAGAAATTTCAAGGCAGACAGGGGTTTCCAGATGTGCTGTCCAAGCTCTTTTGAAGAAGCACAAAGAAACGGCAACGTTGAGGACCGTAGACGCAGTGGTCGGCCTAGGAAACTTACTGCAGCAGATGAAAGACACATCATGCTTACTTCCCTTTGCAATCGGAAGATGTCCAGCAGTGCCATCAGCTCAGAACTGGCAGAAAACAGTGGGACCCTGGTACACCCATCTACTGTCCGGAGAAGTCTGGTCAGAAGTGGCCTTCATGGAAGACTTGCGGCCAAAAGCCATACCTCCGGCGTGGAAACAAGGCCAAGCGACTCAACTATGCGAAAACACAGGAACTGGGGTGCAGAAAAATGGCAGCAGGTGCTCTGGACTGATGAGTCAAAATTTGAAATATTTGGCTGTAGCAGAAGGCAGTTTGTTCGCCGAAGGGCTGGACAGCGATACGAATGAGTGTCTGCAGGCAACAGTGAAGCATGGTGGAGGTTCCTTGCAAGTTTGGGGCTGCATTTCTGCAAATGGAGTTGGGGATTTGGTCAGAATTAATGGTCTCCTCAATGCTGAGAAGTACAGGCAGATACTTATCCATCATGCAATACCATCAGGGAGGCATCTGATTGGCCCCAAATTTATTCTGCAGCATGACAACGACCCCAAACATACAGCAAAAGTCATTAAGAACTATCTTCAGCGTAAAGAAGAACAAGGAGTCCTAGAAGTGATGGTATGGCCCCCACAGAGCCCTGATCTCAACATCATCGAGTCTGTCTGGGATTACATGAAGAGAGAGAAGCAACTGAGGCTGCCTAAATCCACAGAAGAACTGTGGTTAGTTCTCCAAGATGTTTGGGCCAACCTACCTGCCGAGTTCCTTCAAAAACTGTGTGCAAGTGTACCTAGAAGAATTGATGCTTGATGCTGTTTTGAAGGCAAAGGGTGGTCACACCAAATATGGATTTGATTTAGATTTTTCTTCTGTTCACTCACTTTGCATTTAGTTAATTGATAAATATAATCTATTAACATGTCTATTTTTGAAAGCATTCTTACTTTACAGCATTTTTTCACACCTGCCTAAAACTTTTGCACAGTACTGTATATATATATATATATATATATATATATATATATATTATATATATAGACATTGGGTAGAAGAATTCAGAGTCGATTCCAGGCCTTCTAGGAACCGGGTTACCTGATTTCCTGGAAAGGGTCAATTACACCGTTTTTGCCCCTAAAGCATTACGAACCAATACGCACGTGTTTGTAGCTGTAGGTTGAAGGGAAGGGAATGCAAGCCAGCTGACTGCAGACATTTCTGTGTTCTGCTTTCACTTTTTTTAAATGGTCAGTTTGAGAAATAAACTTTGTTCAGTAGCTAACTGTTTTACATAATGGTAACGTTGCTCTTAAATTATTGTGGCTGATTCTTTGTCTTAAGAGATTATCAGCTCATCATCTAACCATGGAATCTTGTGCAGTTAAATCAGTTAAACTCCTGACAGTAAACAATCTAGTGGGATGCAAGACTCAAGAGAAAAAAAATCTATTCGTGTTGACTCAACTTTATTTAGGCACTCTACGATTTGACTGGCGAAAGATAACATTGGTTTATTGGAGTTAACAAAGACAACTTTTTTCAGCTTGGTATGGTAACCTTTTGACATCCTTGTTTGTTTAATTCTTGCTCTTTTGCTGCATTACAGCCCTTCATTAATCATGTTAAGTTTTCAGGGCATTTTGTTAATGGCATGTGTGCAAGACACAAACCTTAAGTGTATTTTTATTTGTTGCTGTTCTACATTTCCTAAACAACTGTTCATTTTAAGCTACTTTTTTTTTTACACAACAGTACTCACACGTTTGGTCACCATCACAACTGTTGCAAGAAACTGAGGTTCATGTATTCTGCTGGTGTTAATATACCTGATGACACGTTGGTGTCGAAACGTGTTTGTTTCACAACTGTCCTTTTTTAAATCAGTAAAGAGATGAATATAAACGAGCAGGAGTGAAGCATTTAAATCTCTTGAAGCAAAATGATGAATATTGTTTGGTAAGCCATTTAAATATAGTTTGGCTGAAAAGAAATTTGAACGCTTGCATTGCTGTAGACTGACTCTATTTTCATTGTGTGTGTGTGTGTATGTATGTATGTATACCAATGTTATCTCGCATTCGTAAATTATTGACACTTGCTTTTAAAGGGAGATGCAGCATTTTTGTGCCTAAGCCCTGAAAAAGTTGTCAATTTTTTTTGTTCTTGCATTTGTAACCATTTTAATCGCAGTCTGGAGCTCTGCATTATAATTTCTCATTTCTCTGTGCTTCATTGGTCCAAACTGATTGATACACGATGGAGTGATTGACAGAGCATTGTGTTTTGAGGAATCATATCGTCATAAAGAACTGTCGGCGCGCACCAATGGCAAGCCTGTCACATACCAGTAAAGGTACGCGTAGCACAGGTTGAAAAGCACTGGTCTAGCTGGTCAAGTCGATTGGCTCCGCTACAACAGGTCGCATAGAAAACTGAGACGTTCGATTTTAGCAAAAAGGGATTCGAAGAGGAATTGAATCCTGAAAATGGATTAGAATAATATCGATTACTGGGTAACCCGGATACCCGAGTACCCTGTGTCATCCCTAATGTCATAAACATTACAGCAGGTGGCCTAGCTCTGCCCTGTGAAGTTCAAGTTTTGTTTTGAGTTAGGCACACATCCTCTGTTGCTTCCTCATGTTTCCAGTTAGTTTCTTTACATACAATTCTCTGTGTGTATGTGTAATCTTGTTTTGGGGAATTTCAGCTGGAATATTGATGCCAGTTTTGCAAATCTCTCATTTTCACATCAGTGTTGCTGCTGCTTGCTTTTCTAATCTACATCCCCTTAATTTGAAACAGAAAAGTGGTGGACTCTTTAGGCAAAAACATGCAGTAAAATGAAGTTTATGGCTGCTGTATGGTAAGGTTGTATGTAAATAAACAGTTAAAAAACATATTACACTGGCTGCAGCTACAGTTTGCAGCAAGAAATACATTTCTGGTAAAACTAAGAAAATAAGTAAAATGCATCAGCTAGTTTCAACTTGAGTGTCATTTTAAATAACTGTGACTTTTACATGACTAGCCTTGGAGAATATTGCATTGTCTGCTGCATCATTTTGTTCTAAAAAATGGGCATGACAGTCCTGCCATTATGCTGGTACAGTCATTCTTAACTCTATACTCTTAACTTTTAATTTGCTGCAAATCTGCACATGTGCTTTTATATAACCAGCCTTATATAAAGGAATGTTAAGTAACAATCAGTATCTGCTTTCTTTTAAAACCCCTGTTTCTAGCTCAAAGACTTGGTAATTCTCCAAGCCAGATGCGTTGACCATTATAGAAATTACCTTTGATAGCTGCTGCCTAACCTGTAATTTCTCTGCTCTCCTTCAGCCATTTCAGAGTGCAGTGGACTTATTAGATACGAACAATTTCTCCCCGCTGGGGACATGGGAGGCCCCATGATTGACATTGCATGGGCCAATGGCGCTAGTTGCTGCAGAATGTGACATCATAGAAAACCTGAAATATATTTAAGTGTTACTTTTTTTTTTTTAATGGGCAAAGCATACTGGGGCAATTTGCGTCTATCAGAGCTGTTTTATTTATTTATGTATGTATTTATTTATTTTTTTCAAATGACACTCGGGCTTCAGAGGTTTGATTATTCTGTTTTGAAAAATGGCTTCTCAAAGTGTTTGGCTACCTGACTGTTTTCATTACTTTAAGAAATCAGATTTTATTGCTATGTTCATGAATCATGACTTCCCTTTTTGTAGTAAAAAAAAAAAACACCACCTTACAAGGACCTCAAGTCTGCACCAGAATGAATTATTGGCCATTTCACCATTATTTTTATCTATACGCCATAAACAGAAAAAAAAACAAACACAATGTGTTGGGGTTTGAAGTCATGTGCAAATGTGTCCGTGTGTGCCACGTAATCATGTAACCCACGATTTTAAGCAAACGATGAAGACATTTTAAAAATGAACTAATTGCCACACTACAACACGTGCCGTCAGTGCTGCAAACTTGAATTCATGTATACGTGTCTCACGTGTAGGTCTGTGTGTTTTGAGTGAACCTGGAAAAAAATTAAAATGCCTTTCCAGCCAATATATCGTTCTCACCTCTTTGCGATGCGCGACTACATCTTCAAGGGAAATTTGCTGGACCTGTATCCTAACATCAGTGTTATTGACTTGCTCTGCTTTTGACTGTGGCTGTCAGGGGAGAGAAGCCTGAAATATGGAATTAATAAACAATTTATTTTCTACAATGTCCCAGGAACGTTTGACTGGACTTGGGCAGATATTGACCGTGCACCAGATTTGACGAAAACAGGATTATTCAGCTAGAATTGCAGACTTTGTCGCTGCAAAAGTACGAAAGGTTCATTTCCAACTGTCTTGAGTGTTGTTGTGGTTGTGTGTGTGTGTGTGTGTGTTGTTGTTGTTTTGTTTTTTTTTGTTGCAATTTTGCTGTTTGTAAAATACAATAAATTTTAATAATTGCCTTTCCCATGTTGATTAACTTCATGGTGGCTTCTTGCCGAAAAAAAGCACCACAAACACTCCCACTGGAACATGAGACTATGACTCGATTACGACTTTATCACTAATTAAAACTACATACATTTGCTTTGCTTCAGCATGAATATTCTTAATTTTGTATTCAGAAATGTCACCATTCATTATTGTTTAATTCAAGTACTGGTTTTGTTGAATAAGTGCATCTTGCATATAGCCTATTTCCTTCCATGCAGGTCATTTTATAGGTTAAAAGTACTGTAATTTAATGCAGACTAAAGGTGGACAACAAATGTCATCATAAGTGTTGTCACCTACACACTTTGAACATACCGTAGCTACATGGTTAGGCCATTTCAAAGGTGTTCTCTGAAGTAGTGGAAAGAATGTGAAGAAAATAATAATCTACTGCATGCTACAGTCATTTTAATGGGCTTCTAATTCCAAGCCATTCCTTGTCATTTTAGTTACTTTAATTAAGCCTCTGGCATTACTAACCAAAATGGATGGCTGTAAGTAGTCTCTGCCCCACCACTGTGTGTAAGCCTTTGGATTATGAGTCACTGATTTTGTAAATGCTTCAAATAACCATTAAAATATCAGTAACTATGGAACTGTTTCTATCTTGCTTCCCAGCCTTGCTCATGATTGCTTTTAAATGTTAGCATCATTTTGCTAGCTGATTACTGATGCAGTTTTAAGGATAGACGATTGGATTACTGACCATTGCTCTGCATTAAGAACAAACCATTCCTAAAGCTCTCCTTTTAGCTGTGTTGTTTAATTTGAGTGTGCCATATTTATTTTTTCCTAATTGCAGTATGAAGTACACCATAGTCATACAGTAAAGGGCTATTCAGACTATTGCGTTTTATTCGCTGCGTTTTTTATGGCAGACGTTTCGCTTCTGTTTTTGTATTTCGACTTGGGCGTCATATCACAAGCAAGATGGGGGAACATCTGATTTCTAGCAGTGTAGGATACCTTGTTTTATGATAAGCAGTACAAGAAATATCTCGATTTTAAAGAATACATACACATTATGGGACAAAGAGGAAATCGGAAAGTAGCACTTTTGTTATGTAAAATTAAACATACTGTTTTGACTACAGGTTTTCGTTAAATGTCTGGGTGTAGCTTAGCTTAGTGCAAGCCATGAGATACCGTGACCCATTATTAAATAGACTGAACTGCAAAACAAAATCCCGTATCTAATTATATCCAGTCGCATACACAGGTAAGTGGTATTGCGTTTACAGCAAATTAAACTGTCAAACGGTTTTATGGCAATCATATGTTGGTATACGTGTATATTCCCCCAAATAGCATAAAAAACACTGTGCTGTATGACGTTACATCTGCATTGACAATATCATCTTCCTGAGCTTACTGTATTGTTTATTAAAAACAAATTAGGATTCATCGAAATGATTGCGTTTGGTAGTCCTGTCTGTAGTTCTGATTTAATTTAAACAAACATTAAGATTTTGTTACCAGTAACACAATTTGAGAGTATATAAATATGTACAGTATATTTCAGCTCTTGTACAGGACGCTGGTACACCCCCTAGGGTTTCCCGTTGCTCCTTATTATAGGGTGAATCAATCCACATTCTTTTCTTTCTTTCCTATTCTCTTATTTGGCGCAATAACCATGCAGCAGCTTGCACCTGATCCATATTGCCATCAGATTATATACAAATTTAGCAGGACAGGGTGGTGATCGCTGTGTTTTTTTCGTCCAAAATTGAACTTTTCTTTTCTTCCCATGGCGAATTACACATTTTTTACACTCAAATGTGAACGGTAGTATTCAATTCCATTGGGTCAATTGTTTTACCATAGAAAACGCAGCGAATAAATGCTACAGTGTGAATAGCCCTTAAATCATATTTTAATATCAATAGCCTACAACTGTGCTTGCCTCAATATTAATATTCTCAACTCCTGGACCTGTCGGTTCTCGTATTTTTATGCAGTTTCTGGTGTATTCAGCTAATTAGTGCTGTTCAGCTTGCAGTATTAAGTTTACAATTGGTGTGTGGTATTTAATGAAGAAGTTATAAAATTAATCTGGTGTAGATTTATATTGGAAGGCGAACTCTAGAAAATACCATTATTCATAACCAGAATACTTTTACTGTGTAATGCTGATGTGCTTTGTCGTGTAACTTTGGTCTGCTCTCTTTTGGCTAATTGGATTCTGGAAGGAAGTTTTCTTTATTTATTTTTTTAAATCCCCAAGTGTCCATGATTTCTTGTGTGGTATCATCCGGAGCCAATTACATTTCATTTCATTTCATTTAATTTACTCAGATGTGAGGTGAAAGTAGAAAGCCAAGTGTGGTTTTGGGGTGGGGGTTCTGTCTGGGATATGGTATGCACTGTGGTAAATTTATGTACTCTGCTATGCAAAAGTCTTGGACACATTCAGGCGTTACAATGTATACCGTGCATCAAAAGAAACTTATCACGATTTATAACACATTTATTTTCGAAAAAAAAGGTATATAAATGATGGACATTGACAAAATGTTTTTGGTTTCTTTTTAATCACTCGATCATTCATCCTTGACCATGACACACTTGAGTGACTATGACTGAAGTATATGCACTTAATCACCTAATTTGTCATTTTTTCGATCACATCTAGTGAATTTTATCCAAATATAAGTTTCTTTTGATGCTTAGTATATATCGGTGTTGTGAACATAAGTAGTTTACTTCGGGCCTCCACTGGTGTTTTCTGCTGTTGTGGCAGCTTTGACTGTTGATGTTGATGCAGCTTGATTTTGGGTGGGGGGAGGCCAGGGTTTTCGTTTTAGCTGTCTTTGGTTCGCGTTGATCAGGGTCTTCAAGAACTCTCTCTCTCTCTCTCTCTCTCTCTCTCTCTCTCTCTCTCTCTCTCTCTCTCTCTCTCTCTCTCTCTCTCTCATATTTTATATATATATATTAAAAATCATTAAAAATCCTTTTAAATTGATGTAAGGGTCAGAAACAATGCACGATTTGAGACATGAAATGCACAGTGTAGAAACATGCAAATATGTCTAAGACTTGCACAGCAGTTTATGTGCATGTGATGGACATCTGAAATGTTACTTTAGTAGTTCCCAAATTTCTATAGATTTTTTTTTTTTTTTTTGCATCTCCAGTATTTGTCGTTTTTTTTTTTGTTTCTTGTTTTTTAGCTCAAAAATGGCATATCCCATCTCTGTTAAACCTTTTGTCTTTAATTATTAAATGAACCCCCTGAACAGTTCCTACAGCACTTCATCTTTTAATTATACCTAGAATGGAATGGCAACACCAGCTATAGCTGCTAGGTTCCATTTGCAGGTTTTGGTTCTGCGGTTTCTGGTGGTAAAAGCTGATTTTTGGAGGAAAGGGTTCCCTCTCTCTGTCTCAATGTCACATTCAACCTTAAGCTATTAATCACCAGCCGATAACGAGGCTAGTTAACAAAAGACCTTTCTGCAGCAGCTGAAGAAGCAAGGGCCAAGCTATGATCTCAAACTGTCTTCATTAAGAGAAGTCTTACTTTGAAAAAATGACTTGAGGCACTGTTTGTGTAAGCAGGCCCACAAAGCCATTTAAAAAAAAAAAGGAAATGTAATTCTAACCCTTTTGGGTAAATTTATGCTTATGGTTGTACGGGCTTTAAATGCCCCAATATTGTCAGATTACTAATTGTAATTGTTTTCTGATTGGTAGCTTTGATTCATGCTACTGTAGGTGTTTTTGTTGCTTTTGTCATTTTAGTTTTTCTGTAAAATTCTCAAGGAAATTTCTCTTGACTGCATTGAACAAATTGCCTAGATTCGCAAATTGCTGCATATGGTAATTAGCCAACCGCTACCTAATATACAGCATTTCACACATAGCTGACCGGAAGAGCAATGTTTTTATATTCAGTATCTGCAGTTATTAAATTATTGGAGCTGGTTTATAGTGGTACTGATAGTTTTATAATATATATATTTTTTTTAAAGAATAAAAAGGCAATATACAATATATCCCTTTCACAAGCCTAGTCCTGGGGTGAATCTTCTGCTTAGAGGCAGTGGAAAGATTATACATTTTTTGCTAGTCGTGCAGATCACATCTGAAATGAGTTCTGTGCAAGTCTGTAGTTGGAATCGAAATGAGATTTTTTTATGTAGGTTTTCTGACTTGTTTTTCCTACTTTGTAAAACTATTTTGAGGTTTATTGTGTATTCCTGATGGTACCGTTCAGCAATACAGTAGATGGAAGAGAGTCTATGAATGTGTGGGTGATTATGGAGTGACTCATAGTGCAGTATTTTTTTTATTCTTATTTTGTAGCTTTTGATCCTGTAAGGATTCCTGCAGCTTAATCTTTTGAATTGGTGTATACAGTCCAAGATAAAACAAAACCGACCAGTAATTTGACTGGAAGTTGATATATTGGGCCACATTTTTTTTCATAGTCATTTTAAAAACTGCTTCTTTCAATTCAAACATGATACAAACTTAGACTGGTTGCTCAGCTAATGTAGTAGGCCTATACAGCAGCTGTAGCTTTCAACATTTCTAAGTTTGTATTTTCACTTTTCTGAACTTCAGACCAAGCTTGACTTTCAGGAGTTATTGTCTTCACCAGCTAATTTGCTCAATGCTTACAGATCCTTTGGATCCATGAAATCCTGGGAAGCCCTGATCTTAATGGAATTTTGAAATATTTAAGTCACAAAGCTGAGCAGAAAGTCATTGTTCTACTATACAGTAGTTTACCATGCTGCATGCAAAGCCATTGTTTGAGTAATGGTGCAGGAAATTCCATGTAAGCAAAATATATCGATATACACTGAGATGAAATGCTGTGCACTAGAGATGTGCCTACAAACAAAATAACAAGGTACCTGTCTAGGGTTCATTTTAGCCCCACAAAAACAACAGGGCTTTTTTTTTCCCGCCACTTTCTAAAAGTATTATCCAAATTATGATTTCAAGAGCCAGGTGATTTACAGATTTACTCTACCCTATCAGACAAAATCAGAAGGCATCATATGTGCAAGAATCGCACAGAACCTATTTTATTTCAGCCCTTACGCGTTTCAATAACATTCTTCATTTCAAACAGAGCATACACTCATAGCAAGTAGTTGGCAGCCTAACGAACTATATAGGCTATATTTTTTCTGGATGGAATAAATAAAAACTACCACTGCATAAATTACCTGCTTGCAGGACTGTTGGTCATTCTTCTTTTTGTAGTGTTTCATTGAATGAAGCTGCATTCCCTTTTACACTCTGCCTTTTATATTTTTGTATGTTTTTTTTTTTAAGGTTGTTTTTTATTCTTAACTCCTGTACCCCTATTACTAGTTTTGGACACGGGTTCTTCTGCGTCGCTCTCACTGTAAAGATCAATTGCCTCTGCTATTTTGGTTGCGGCCAACGTCATGGCTCTACGGTAACTTTTTTTTTTCTTAGGCGCACACTAAAATTTTGATTTTGTCTGATAGTAGAAATTTAAATACAATTTTGCAAAAATAAATATTACATTACCAAGTTATGTTGAACATCTATATGTTACGGTAAAACTTTGAATACTGGCAATTAAAGATTTACTGGTAATTGTCGAAATAAACAAAGCTTCACTTCAGACATAATAAATAGAATGGATGCTATGTACTTTCATTTAGTATAAAACGTTTGTTTGTTTTTTATCATTAAACTTCCTGTCAGTTAAGTAATTTTTTTGCTATAGGCACCTGACTCTCTCTTTTTTTATAATCTATTATAGCTATAAATTTGACAATAATGTACAGATGTAAATCTTATATCTTATGTGTGAAATATATACATAGTCCAGTGCTTTGCTGGCAGCTGCTATTCGTGATGGGAGAGAAACGGATGGTTGAACACCTTACATGTTTTCCTGAGGTCAGTTAAAAGGATAGTTGTGTATTTAATTAATGATGTACCTGGAATGCAAATGCAAGTGGGCATAGATAACGATCAGGTGCAGGAAATGACTGCCACTGTTAAAGCACTGTACTGGTACTCTGTCTCCCTGAATGACCTGCTGCAAGCCTGATTAGACGATGTGGCTAACTCTAACTTTGCCCATAAACTCATGCATTTATTCTTTACTTTCATTTTGGGTATTAGCTTTGTTGATTTGAAGTTAAGTTCTCATCCTGTTTTGTTTGTTCTCTGCCTCTACCCAAAAATGTTCGAATGACAAGATCTGTCCTTTTTTACATTTTTGCCCAATGATGCTCCGCTGTTTGATATGTCTGTTTTTAGTGAGGGTTGGACAATTGGCTCCCGGTCGCAGGAAGATGGATGGATCAAATCAATAAGCAAACATTATTAATGCACATACATAAGAACAATAGAAAATCCACCAAAAATAATAAAATACATTGCTGATTTAATTGGCCAATTGGCTTTTTTTTTAATTTTTTGGCAAATTTATAAATTAAGCCCTGCTATTCCTGAGACGACAATAACTCAGTATTTAGCAACTTTTATTTAGGAATGATCAGATTGACTGTTGTGGGATTTATAGGATTTATGATCTAATGTCCTTAACAAAGGCAGTTTTTTGCATAGAGATGTATCTATCTGTTAACTGGGTCAAGACCGTATGGTACTACACTGTCAGCTGAATCTTTTTTTTCTTTATTACACACAAGGTATAATACAACTGATCTTTTAACTATATCCAAGTAATGAAAATGTCTGAACATCGTTGTTTCCTGACCATCTTTTTCAATTATTTTAGGAAAAGAACAAGGACAAAGACAAGAGATTCCGTCCTCTGTATGACATCCCATACATGTTTGAGGCCAGAGAGTTCTTGAGAAAAAAACTGACTGGTAAAAAGGTAAGAGTTTTATGTATTTAATTAACATGTTTAGTATCTGCAGTTGACAGGCAGGCAGATTTCCTCTATACTTTCTAATTTAGACTTGGTAAGTATCATTATAATATACTGATAAATTAATATCCAAGGCACTGAAAAATACAGCAATAGGGAAATACTTAGGAGACTTGTCTTCCCTATGCTAAAGTGGAACAAGCGCAGATATCATTGCATGTAAATTATTTCTGTCAGTTTGACTGAATTTTTAGCTGCCCCCATCGGTTTGTCAGAATATCAGTCATTCTTGTATGCAATCAAAAACAACACTGCTTGTAAAAAATACATTGTTTAAATTAAATTAAATTTACCCTGTTTGATCCCATTCCTTTGTACAATATAAGCTGTCAATATGAAAAATGGTGGTAATCTACTTTTTTAGTATTACAGAACTTTAGAACCCCAACAGTGAGAATAGGAATGTCTTTGAACAACAGCTTTGAGTGACACACACTGCATTGGAATTTTAAAAGTTCTGTTCAGCCCTTTTATTGAATGCCTATCTTGTACATCCTGTTGCAATATAAGGAGCTTTCAGAGCCATATGATGGTGTGAACAGGATGGCTTTGCAGGGGTGATGTCAGACCAGAAACACAGACTCAACTCCAGGAAGTAGCGGGGCAAAACTGAAACGCTACAGCATTCAGCACTTTTTATTAAAATAATAAAGCAAAGATTTAAATAAACCCAAAACAAAAGGGCAAGTTGGCCAAACAAACAATAACAAGTATTGTGCTGGTTTATTAACCAGCACGTTTAGCAATTGTTATTTCTCTGTTTATTACCTCCTTTCCACACTCGTTCTCCACTCTGCACCCTCCTCTTTGAACAAGGAAAGCTGCAGGCTTTTATATTCTGGCCGAGGGGTTAACTAGCTATTAATGATCTTATTACCCCTCGGCCATAGTCTGCATGAGTTTAATAAGGATGCGTAACTGTCAGCTAGTTAAATAATCAGTAGCTGATCAGTCACGCATCCTCACAATGTTTTAAAATCAAAAATACAAAACAGTAGCAAATAATGGCGCCAGCTTTTCGTCCGCTCCGCAAACAATAATAATATAAATAATAATATAAAAAGCGCACATATATAGGGGCGGGACACTCCACCACAGATGGACAGCATCTGTCAAATGCGGCCAACTAATGCAAATTAAATAGGAACAATTTGACTTTTTAATTAACATTCATATCCTTTTTTTATTTTTATTTTTCTCAATTCATAAACCTGAGATCCATCATTTCTGATGACTATTTTGTCTGCTGCTGCTGGATTTGATTAGCTAAATTTAAATGACCGTCCCAAGTTTAAATTGTCCGTTGTGAAGTAGATTAGAATCTGCTTGCAGCAGACAGTCTCGCTCAGACAAATTTATTTTTAAAAAAGGGGTAGAGACAAGTTTATTTTGGTTCCGGCGTTGGTTTGCAGCAAAGACAGCCACACAATATTTAGATAATTAATTATTAGTCACTTTCACACAGATCAAAACTTTCAGCGACTGTCTTCAGACAGAAATTAAATCAAATGCTAAGTTACCACTTACCATACTATATTTATCGTGAATTTTGCTGTATGAAACTCAGTAGCAATGTATCCATTTATCAAACTTGGTTTACATGGAAATTTGATTTTAGTAATGGTGTAAGCTGACACTGACAGCATAACTCATTCAAGAGATAACACCCTCTACAGAAAGTGTACTAGTCCTCTTTTTGTGGAACATGACTAGAATTTATTCAGCATTTTAAATGCCAGGTAACTCTAGGGTTTATATATAATGCATTGCGTAGGTTCTAATTGGATCTCTAAATATGGCAATTTTAAATACAAAAAACACAATTTGAATCTGTGAATCAAATCTGAAGCTCTTTGGCAGCTATGTGCGATCAGTGGATAGGGTTGCCCAAATTTTCAAAATATAAATTCACTTCCAATCACATATGTGGTGGGTGGGGTGGGGGACGAGTAGCTAGTCTTCACAGGGATCTTCTCTATGGTGCAACTTCATCGAATAAGGTTTCTGTTTCTCAAGAGTGCGGGGGATGCCTGGGTATTATTATACAGGTTAAAAAGTCAACGTCATCAGTAATGTCATGGCTTCTTGTTTAGAATTAAATAAGGAGGATAATTTTCCTTTTAAAGTGCTAGCTGAAATTGGGAGTCGAGGGTGACATTGAGTGTGTTTGCTGTACAAAGTCATAAACATTCTCTGTGTTGTGGCATTCTTCTTGTGGACATATCTCCTCTAGGGAGATCTACTGTTAGACTGATTTGATTCACACTGACTGCCGCTGACCTTGGAAACTCGCCTATAGAGAAAAACTTGCTTACACAGATTAAGAATAATGCGGGGCTGTGGATTAAAATGCTGAAAATCTTCATTTTAAATTGAGCTTTTGTGTCCTTTTTTTGGTTGTGTTTTGTTTTTAATATATTTAAGGGTTTTCCAACATTTGAGTCCAGTTAGTGCTGTCACTGATAGTAAAGAAATACATAAAATGTGGTGATGCAGCTAAATTGTTTGGCTCAGAATCTGCTTATTATAAATGTAGATCCACTTAATCATTACATAGTGGTCACAAAGTGTGCCATTCTGTTTCTACTCGTCCATTTATTATCACCTACTATATCAACTTCATGAACAAAACACATTTTAGGATATATGCACATTGTGCATTAGATCTGAGGACAGATATAGATGGACTATGAATTGAAAGTGAAGTTAAAATGAAGATATGTGAAATAAGCCACAGGAATCAAGACTTTTGAAAGATGTGCTTTTTCCGTATAATACTTGCAACCAAACCCTTTCGAATCACTTGGGATAGTCTTCATACACTATTTCACTCAATTTCCTTTAACAAAATTGAATAGGCATAATTGCAATGTGTCACTGAAATGTTTAAATGAAACCATTTTACAGTAAGCAACTCTTCTAGTTTAAAAACTGTGTGGCAGAAAATAGTACCAAAAATTGTTGACTTTTAGTGATGCATTTTTTTCACAATCAGCTGTTGTGTTTTTTATTTTTTTTCTCATTTTTTTATTTTTTGCTTTTTGTTCTAGGTCAATGTCACAGTGGATTACATCAGAGCAGCAACCACTGTCACTGATACAGGTACCACTCCTTCATTTCCAGAGCGCACCTGTTCTACAGTCACCATTGGTGGAATGTAAGTTCTGTTTATTTATGTATTTAGCTAAATTAAGTAATCAGTTGGTTGTACTGTATTCCACAAAAAGGAGGGGGGGGGTGTAACTTGTATAAAAGATGAACAAAAGAGTGTTCCAGTATCTTGAATTGTTCTGTTATGACCTCAAGGGTTGTTTCCGATTGTTTTGCATATTACTGAACCCTCTGATTTAATGCTTCTGCATCTTACAACAACAATAAAATGTTAATGTGTTCTGGCCTTTTAAATATTCCTTTATAAATTAATTTATTCTAGAAACTGTGGAAAAGGTCATACTTTTAGTTTGAAGAAAGGGGCCTTTGGGATATTTCATTTTAAATATTAAACGGGTTCAGTTTCAGGTTACTGTTGTCTGAATCCAATAGATATTGACTAAAACAGTGCTTTGCGCAAATACTGTGGTACAGGTTAACAACACATTGTGTGGACTTAGTAGTACATTTATATCCAAAACACGGTTATAGCTTGTAGTGAAAAATGATTGACCCTAAGGAACGAAATAAGATGGTACCTTTATGTCCAGAGCCACGGAAGTTTTTTGACCCAAGGGATTTTTTTTTTCTCCGTACAGTCTGAAAACTCTGGTCTGTGTTTGTGGAATATTACCTTAAACACAGTCAACAGTCACTATCTGTTTTTGCTCATGCAACCCTATATTAAACAGTTTGGACCGTCAATAGTTGAATACACTTTTTTTACACTTCCAGGCACTTTTTTTTTCCCATCCTAAGGTTCATCCAGGTGTTTGTTGAAATCTAAATGTTTGGTTAAATATTGTCAGACTTTTGTCAGACCTGTCAGTTTTGAGTGGCTTAGCTGTCTGTGGCTGTTTTAAAATTAGCATTCATACCCCTCCACC
Organism: Acipenser oxyrinchus oxyrinchus; assembly: GCA_030684275.1. Lineage (NCBI taxonomy): Eukaryota > Metazoa > Chordata > Actinopteri > Acipenseriformes > Acipenseridae > Acipenser > Acipenser oxyrinchus. Next base: position 12,554,175 of record CM060256.1, on the reverse strand, counting down.
CCCACCCACACTTACAAATTCACTTCATGCTCTGAATATGTAATCCATTCAGTTGAGTAAATTTCCCTGTATCATAGTTTAAAAAAGTGCAGTTTGTGCATTTCTTTTATCTATCAATTTATTATTTAATTACAGTAACATTGCAGAAGCACTCGTCAGTAAAGGGCTGGCCACAGTTATACGGTACAGGCAGGATGATGATCAGAGGTCATCTCACTATGATGAACTGCTTGCTGCTGAAGCCAGGTAAGAATCTTAAACTGTTGTGGAGCATAACAAACTACATTTTCACTGACATACTGGGCTGGAAAATAATGGGATCCATGAATTTCTGCACAGCTAGTGAACAGATTTATATTGCATCAAAGATCTGAACCAGTCTTGATTACATTTTCAGCTTGAAGTAGACATCACTTTTTAACTTTGGGGTTACCACCATCCTAAGATGACATTTTAATAATTCAAGTAAAACGAAATGTGTACTGTAAATCCCTCCTAGATGTTCTACCAAATTGGATATTGCTGTAATAATGAGAAGGAAAAGCTAGTTTTTAAGAACTATTTTGCTTAAGCATTCTTGGGAATACATTTTGTAACTCTTGGACAAGACTAGAATCTTTTACATGATACAGTTTTAATTAAGTTTTGTGTATACTGCATGTAGGTAGTGCAAACTTTTGTCCTGTTTAGGTACAGTATTTATATTAAACATATTGGTCCTTATTTATCAAGCTGTTGTGTAACTAGGGCTGTTGCTCGATTGCAATTTCTGATTGGTTAATCTATGGGCATTAGTTGATTTTAATTGATAAATTAACCGTCCACATTTTTAAAAGGTAACAATCTTATACTGGCTGTCCTGCATAGTAATACTTCTAAATCAATAAAATTAAAAAAAAAAAGCCCAATGGGAATTGAGTCCTTTTTAGAAGCCGTCTTGTTACATTTTCACAGAACTAACGTTCATTTGGGCCACTTTCAGTCACGCACCTGAAAACACAAGACTGCTGAGCTGTGTTTACCATTACAGCTATGTACTTCAAAAAAGGCTTCATGTACTTCTCCTTTTTTATTGCATCTAGCAAAACCTGAGACGCCAAAAGAGATTGTCGTTCTGAATCTTGTTAGAGGTACCCGAGAATGCTGTGGCTATTGACCAAGTGATTGCTTAACATGCTGTCGTAGTCAGAAATCAGAGAAAGTAATTCCACAGTTACCTCTGTTTGAGGAATTGGTGCCTTTTTATCATGCCCTCAAAGCCACTTCTTGCTTGCTCATTGTGACGTATTTTATCCCTACGGTTCTGCTTATCCATTTGAACATAAATCCGGGGTTGTCCAAAAGTATTGAGTGTAATAGTGGCTCCCAAATGACTTTGGGAACGCTCATGTTTTTGTGCTGACTGTTAGATATCCTTAAATTGCTGTTCCATATCGCCTTTTCTGTACTGAACAAGACAGTTTCAGCAGTATTAAGTTTAATTGACAGCTACCGGTAAGCCACGGATACCTTTTTAATAATTTAAATTTTGGAAGTGGCGAGTATATCCCTTCCCTTCCTGTGTCGGTTCAGGTATTTGTGGTATATATCTCAATTTTTTTCTGAGATCTGTTCTTAAATTGATTTCGTAACCAAATCGACTATGATGCCTCAGTTGTCTGACATTTTTATTTGTAAAAAGGCAATCGACGTTCTCAATAAAATTCTCTAATGCTCTGATAAGCAATATCTTGCAAAATTCAGCTATTGTTACACCGCTTAGGGCCTAGCATATTTATGTCCCACCTCTACTCACTCATGATTGGACAGCTGCAAAATCAGCTGCAAAATTTGACTCTACCATTGGTTAAACTTACTCAAGACCGTCAGCTGAGGCAGAGAATACCTTCAACTGTGTATCTTGCCTCCGCTCACTTATGATTGGACTGAATTACCAGCACACATCAGTTGGCTATTTATTCTGCTGCTATGGAATAAACTTGCAAACAATATTTAACAGTATGAAAGGATGCCATAGATTTGAGAGGTCCTGTGCGTTTGTTTTTTATTGTGATCCAGACAATAGCATTCCAGGAAATTAGTACCAAGGTTCTAAGGCTAGCCTGATATGTAAATGTCAAAAATGAACAATACTGTAGTGAATTAGGTATACAATTTATTTAAATATAAATGAGTCTCTAGTCACCCTGTTTTAAGAACGTCAAACTGTAAGAAATGAGACATACCATATTTAAGTTCTGGATTCCAGTGAAAGAAGATGGTAAATGGAGATCAGCTTGTTGATCTCCAAGTCTTGCAACATTATCTTTGTCGACAGTTTTTCAACTGGGAATAGTTCTGTTGATCAGACATAACTCAGTTCAGCTAGTGCATTGCAATTGAAAAGTTATATAGTTTGTAGAAGTGTTCTTGTTGCAATTCTCTCGGGATCTTCCAAAAGCATAACTGATGGCTTCGCTTCAGTTTGTTTCGTGCAGGTACGTGGAAACAAAGACCCGCTTTCCGATTTAATGCAGTATCCCGTTTACTGATTCAGTCTCTCGTAGGACAGACGGCAGGGCCCTTCCTCAGAAGATGATTTTAGCCAATATTCAGCACATTGGTTCTTCCTTGCCTTCCATGAATTCAAGCAATTATGCTCCCATAACTTCAGTAACTTTCTTCAGAACAGTTCAGATTCCATTTCCCTCTCAGCAGTCCTTCTGATTTGTCAAAAGTCAAAGACTTGTTCCTTGTGTGGCGAGCGCTCTCTCTTGCCTGGAGCGCTGTTCTTTCTGTGGGACACACTTCTAGTGTGGGGAGCTCATGGGCAGCACGTATGGGAAGCTCTCAGTGTGGGGCGCTCTCTCTCTGTTCCTTCTGCGGGGAACTTGCTTAGTGTTGAAAAACTCTGTTTGTGTAGAGCGCGCTCCATTTTGAAAGTCACGCGGCTGGTTTTGTGATTCTCAGTTCCACCCTTTGATTGGTTAGTTTGGCTGTGCCTGAGTTCACGTGGGATGTTTCTCATTGGTTGTTCTCGTTCAGAGACAGCACCTTGTTCTCAATTGGTCTGTGGTTTCAACCCCTGTCGGCTGTATTTGAGGGGTACTGTGCTCTGTCTGAGGTGTCAAAGCACCCAAAACTGTCTAGCTTGTCGCTCCAAAGGATCCATTCAGTGATGGGAAAAGATCAAACACTTGACCAGCAGTTAGTTTATGAATCTTTTTAAAAGCATTCTTTGTCAGTGAGGAGTTTGGGACCAGAAAAGAAGTAGACTCAGAGAATGGCTTAGGACCCCCTCTATATTTCAATTCTGTTAATTTCATACACAGAATGATATTATGACCCACTCTGACACTAAAATACTAAGCAAAGACTAATACTGAATCTGAATACAGTCTTTGGGGATTGATTGACACCTTGTGGTGTCAGTCCAAAATTACATTCAATACTTATTTTGGAAGCCTTGACTTTTTATTAGTTTATGAACTTGTTAAAAGTGAACATGGAAATTGTATAACAAGTAATTTTATTTAATGTACGAAAGATGTGCCTAAACTTTTCTCAAATACTGATATGACTGAGTTGCCCTAGAAACATGACACATTGCAGAGCTAAAATTTAAAGGCCTATTTAATTTCATTAAATAGTGTGTCAAATTGCTTTATTTCCAGCAGCTTCCCTAGTTTAACTGCTTCTTGCAGCCCAGAAGCAGTTGTACCATCCATTTAAAATTGTTGCAGTTGGGAGAAATAAAATACAAATGCACAAATGCACACAGCTGTATTTTAAGCAGAGTTTGTGTGTTTGCAAATCAGTCACCACCGCACCTACTACTGCTAATCTATCATAACCATTTAAACTGGCAACTTTGTATTTTGTGTTATGGAAACTTTCCAGCACCCTTAGCTTTGACCATGATGGTCTCCATATTTGGGGTCCAGTGACTTTTTTTTGTTTGTTTTTTGGATGGTAAAGGCCTAATGCTTTGACATATCTCCTTTATACTCTGCACAAAGCTGTATTCTGTGATTCCCTCGATCAGGAATGTCATGCATTTTATTGCAAGGCTGCTGCTGCTGCTGTTAACCTTTGTGTATCATAAACTGTTTGAGCCAGTGACTTGCAGGGTTAGCCTATACATTTTAAACTGATCTTATTAAGTTTTAGCTGCATAGTGAATGTACACTTTTAGTTATTGCCCTAATGTTTAGTACCTAACTGTTTTATTTTTAATTTCTTATTTTAGTTCAAGTAAGAATGAACCCTTTCACTGCTGCATTGTTTTAACCTCTGGCCATATCAATCTTTTTCTTTGGGGATGCTTTGTTTTCTTAGTTGAATTCAATTTTGTATCTTGTTGCATAGTCAGAACCTATTTTTTGTTTGGACGTTCACTGGTGCCAGTCCTTTTTAAGATTGTGTGTCCTATGAAAGGTACGTGGAAATAAATATTCAGTTAAGTGCTACACCCCACCCAATATAGTAAAGGTCCAAAGACAAGTCAAGTCAATCGTACACAATTAATCGGGGGTAGTGGGAACAAACTTTCCGACAGTTCAGACATTTCAGCTAATTTGTCTGTTCCTTTTTTATTTTTTTCTCAAATAAGTCCCATTTTTTTGTATTGGTTTTTTCAACAGTAATTATGTATTCAAGTCTCGTTTTCAAAAGTGTATGCGTCAACCCACAATGTTATTGCCCTTTATTGCTTCTGGACCCTTGCCTAGGGGTGTCTTTGTCAGAGACTACAGTTCTTGTTCCCTTTTTGAGGTCTTGAACAGATTAGAAGTCCATGGTTTAAATTGTTCTGTTCAAACTGCCATCCGCTAGCTGTGTTCCATTAGAAATCTCTTGTGCCAACTCTTACACTGAACTGAATTTAAATTAGAAACAAGGGGGTGATAGAGAGATATTAACAACCATGAATAATATTGAAATCAAACTCATCCTCCCTCAATCCCAGCTTCCCATCTCTCTCTCTCTCTCTCGATCCTTTTTACTGGTTTGAATGAATAACAATATTTGAAATTGACACACTAGGTACTCAATTTACTTTTAAATATATCGCCTATTTAATTTAAGCAGCGGCATACTTTGAAACAAGTCATATCTCCAACTAAAGATTAGATTTTAGTCGGCTAAATTACAAAGTTACTGAAGATTAATTCTAAGTTTAAAATGCTACTGTAAATCGGATTGGAACAGAATAGCTAAACTTGCTGCCAAAATAAAAATTAATAATTAAATGCCATAAACACAGCTCCTCTTTGTGAGGAACATTCAGTGAGGCTTACATTCAGTCAGTACTCTACAGTGGCCAGTAAATGGCAGTATTCTCTATTTGCAATTGTAGGAAAATAGGTTACAATGTATTTTTGTTTCTAAAAGCAGATACTGCATGCAAGCCACTTTTTATTAATAATAAATATTGTTTGCCCACACATCTTGCTAATGGCTTTAAAAATACTGTGTATGATTGTTCTGAGTAATCTCTCTATCAAGAGTGTCACCACATACCCTTCAGATGTCATATCGGTTTTAATAAGACCCCTGGGCAGTCTAAATTTCACAGTCATTGGACAGGGCAAATTGAAGATTGCTTCATTAATTGGCAAAAATGTAGGCAACCATGCAAGTCATCCATAGGGTTTAACTACATTCTGTGGCATGGCATTGTACTGATTGTTTGAGAAATGCATTATAGAAGTAGAAATTGGGAGTGGTCTCCTGTTAAAAGGTCATACCTGATTCTGCAAAATTTAAATACTGATGGCTAGATGTGTCCTTCAACACTTCCTTTCTTAATCATTAAATTAAATGTTTTATGCAAACACACTATGGTTTTACCTATAAACGCTTTAAAATGTAAAAAAAAAGTCCTTCATAAGATGCCACAAGTCCAAAATTAAAAAATAAATAAAAAACCACAATAAAATGGCCCCTGCACGAACATTGGTTTGACCCACCGTAGTCCGCTCTGCACTATTTACAATGGCTAACATTAGCAGCGGTGTGACTGCAGCAGAAGATACTGGGCAGTTTGGATACTACAAAAAATGATTACATATATATTCAGTCAAAATGATCATTGGCCACTTTCATAATGCAGTATTTTTCTCAACAGAGCTATAAAGAATGGAAAAGGTCTGCACAGTAAGAAAGAGGTACCCATTCACCGTGTTGCTGATATATCTGGGGTAAGTAATCCTGTAATAATCTACCCTATAGTTAATTGAAAATGAGTAGCTGTTGGGCCATTTTTTTATTTTGTTTACAAATAACTCAATTGGATTCCATTCTTCTTTCATCATGCCCCTGTAGTAGCTTCTACAGCAGTGTTTGGCATGGCTTTACAAAACTATCCATCCCCTGGATTAGCGCACATAGGGTTCCACGCTACAGCATAAAAAATAAAAAAAACATAGCTACTGTAGTATTATATGGTCAGTTCAGCATTTTTGATAATTCCTGCTACTAATTAGGATAGTAAAGTATGTTGGAATTATTTCAAATGTCATTGTATGTATTTTCTGACCAATTTTCTTGTATTGCTGTGTGTGTATTTTTAACCTGGAACAATTACAAAAGGAAAACACAATGTCTAAGAAAACAATTAAGCAGTTAATATTTCTTAGAAGACCACTGTTCTGCAATTTATATTTAGTGTAGCCATTTGAATGAAATCTAAAGCATAGTGCGGCTGTTACCAAATGGTGGTTAAATTTTACTCCAGTCTATAAACCTTGTTGGGATGGCAGTAGTGGATGGCCAATCTGAAATCAGTTTTAGACAAAGTATTGAATTAACAATTTAATAAGCTATATCCACCCACTACAGGCATATCCGGTCTCTTGGGAGGGGAGGCTCCACTTTTTTTGATACATTATGCTTTTTCATATCCCTCTTAGAGCAGATCAAGCCAATGGATTTTGATGGAGAGGGGGGGCATCTACAGTATTTGTAACCTATTGTTTTCTATACAGTTCTATTGAAAGACTACTTTTTCATACAGCAGATCAAGTCTTTCAAAATCTGGTCAAGGATCGCTTAATGTAGTAACCATTATAAGGCTTAAAATAGAAGCAGGTCTTTTCTGCCCCATGAAGTGCTACTGTGCAGGAAGAATAGATTTATTATGCAGACCACTCAATTGAGTAATCACATAAGCCTGTAATTTAGTGTATATGATTAATCAGATTTGGTATTGTGAAGGGGCAAAGGAGGCTTGATACGGTACAAAAATTACCCCAAAAAATTGGTAATAATATGTTAGACTATGAAAAATAAGGAGCAACAGTACATGTAGGTATATTTGGAAAGACGCACACACACTTTGACAAGACTAAAACTCTCCACATAAGAAAATGTCCCTTGCATCAGACAACCTCCTGAGAAATTAAATCCAATGCAGATTAAAAAGATAAATCCATATTTGGGGTTTCACCAGATTTCCTTTGCTGTTTTGGCCCTCAGGGTTGGAGTATGTGATGAGTTTAAATCCAATCCGAGTGGGGCTTTAGCTTCCCTTTTTTACTTGTATCTAGAGAACTGCTAAAATTTGTGTGGCAAGTAGGAACTTATTTTTTACAATGAATAATTTTATGGAAACTCTACAAGTCACCAAAATATACTGGTCATATTTTTCTACTTCTCTCCCTCTCCTTAAGGGAAAAAATATTCACGCTTCAAGTATATATCATACCTTAATGTTTTTTCTGCACCTTTTAGCCCTCGGTTCTGGTTACTTCTCACCGCAGCCTTGTGCACTGCTGGAAGCCGGTGGGTTTCCCTGCTCCTTCCCCAGGATCCAGGTCATCCTTTTGGGCTAACTCATGGATGAAAGTTTTCGGACTAGACGGAATTCAGTCATTCAGAAGACGGCAGAAGTGCGAACATTGATTTAGAAAAATTCTAAATAACAAGCCCTTTTTTACTTTTGGCTAGAATGTTTTATTTTTTCATTTATTGAAATACATATTCAGCTTTCATATTGACGGTTGTTGTGTACTGCTCATTCAATCAAACCAAGTAGAAATTTGCTTGCGTCGCTAGCAGACCCTCTTCTCGGTGGCCCTGCGGGGCCCCGTTGCTGCACCGTCCCACCTCCAAGGGTGCAGGTAGCTGCGCATGGGTTTGAGCTGGCTCATGAGGACTCCTTTTCCCTTGCAGCTTGCGTGGGCTTGGAAACCTAGTGCTTGCCCCACCTTCTCAGGTTGTGGAATCTGATGCCATGTCTCTTGCGATGGCCCCCTCCATGTCAGAGGAGATCAATTCTGTGGTTGAGGGCAGCCGGAAATTGAGTCCAGATGTTGCCTCTTTCGATAGGGTCACGGCTGCCACGCGACAGCGCTCGCTTCCCCCGGTACTGGCAGACTTTCTGCAGGAGGTGCAGTCTTACTGGGGCCACCCAACAACCGTCTCTGCTGTCTCCCGAGCCATCTGCTCCAGCGGGCAAAGTACAGGTATCCCAGGTCCTTCCTGGTGCCCAAACAGTATGGAAGCCTCAGGCCGGTCCTCCACCTTAGAGTGCTCTACCTGGTTCTCCGGTGACACATTTTAAGATGCTGACATTTAATTTAAGATGGTGAATTTGTACTCCAGGTCCATGATTTGCAGAGGCTGATTGTCTGCTTTCCAACCCAACGTGGCAATGAAGGTTATCACCTTCAAAAAACTGAGCCTGATGGCAGCAGCTTCCTTCACCTGGGGCTCCTCCACATACACCCTCTCCAGGCCTGGTCCAATTGCAGGTTTTTCTGCTGTGGAACAGTACAGCCTACTCAGTCTTATCACTATGACAAACATCCAGCTCACCTGCGCTTGGCGTAGCTCTGGGCAGCACCACGAGGAGAGAGGTCATTACTACAGATGCATCCAATCTGGACTGAGGCGCAGTATGTAACAGGCGGGGAGTGTGGAAACGTCAATCTTTTAGAACTACTGGCCCTGCAGAATTTCTCCAAGGGCCTACAAAGGAGACATGTGCTAGTTTGCACAGACAAAAGGGCAGTGGTGACCTATATAAATCACCAAGATGGTCTCTACAGAAGTAGACCTCTTTGTGACCCGGGAATCCACTCACTGCCCACTCTTGTTCTCCTTGCTGGAGGGCAGCCACCACTGTGCATAGGTGCCCGGCCCACAAGCGACCCATGGCTCTGCTTTACATCTTCCCACCACTGGCGTTCCTACTGCTGTCAGGACAAAATCTGACAAGAACAGACTCAAGTGCTCCTGGTAGCCAGCCTTGGGAGTTGTCACGGGTCTGACCGGCTGCAACTAAGCTAGCTCGGTTTCTCAGATGAGGTTATTGCAACCCTCCAGCATTCCCAGTACAGGTTTAAATGGGGAGCCTTCCAGACTTGGTGTCTGTCTTGTGGGCTGGACCCCATCACTTGCCCTGTAGCAACCATACTGCTGTTTTTGAAGGACCCTTTTTAGCATGTTCTATCGAAATACTGTCCTTCCCAGGAGCTTTTGGAAGGGAGCTCTGAGGTTGCATCCTCCTAGGAGGAACCTTGTCCCTCGCTGACAATTTTGAATGTGGTTCTTAATGCGCTTATGAAACCACAATTTGAGCCCCTGCATTTAGCAGACCTGAAACATTTATCTTTTGAAAGCAGTTTTCCTCCTAGCAATTGCCTCCACAAAGCGAGTAGGTGAAATGCAAGCAATTTCCATTGCTAAAGCCTGTATTTTACACGGCCAGGACTAAGGTTAAGCTCCGTACTAACCATGCTTTTCTCCCTAAAAGCATCTCTGCTGTTCATGTCAACCAGTTAAGGCATCCGCGTACTGTATTGACCGGACTTGTCAGACCAAGCAGCACTTTATCTGCTACGGGTCCAAGTTTCATGGACAAGCCCTATCCAAATAGAGGCTGCCGAAGTGGATTGCGGACAGTGTCAGGATTGCCTATGATCAAGCCTATCGGCCCCCACCAGAGAAGGTCAATGATCACCCCCCCCAGAGTGCTAAGGGCTGCTATCCAATCTAGCCGTTACAGCATGCACACTGAGGAGCGGGTTCTTCACACACTTTTTTTTAGGTTCTTTGGGCTGTTTTTATGGGTCCTCGAAACCTGTGTTTAGGGACCAGAGCTCCCAACACAGCGGGCTTCAATAGAAAATTGCTGCAGATTCTTCCTTCGTGTAGCACCTTATCCCCTCGGGGGTGGGGTCTTCATGCCTTGCGCAAAGGGGGCTCATACAAGCAGCTTTCACATATGTCTTGGGTAATTTGGGCAACAGAAAAGTATAGCCCAGTTGGTAATGGATAACATTTCTATTTCAGAGAACCAGGGTTATGATATATAACCTAACGTTATATTGCTATTAATCATCTGTGTCCTCTGTAGCATGTTTGTTTACCCCAGTTGTGTGGTAACTCTAATTGCTCGGTGATGGAAGGACGGATGAAAAGGCCTTTTGACAGGACAGCGATGGCTTGTGTGTTCTACAGAATGTGATTATGTATGGATTAACTGTGTTGTGGCGATGCTCACTCTTATCCCTATTTGTAGCTGAAAAATCTATATGCCCTTGGTTCCTGATCAGTGTGGTGACACTTGCTCCCACTCTAATCACGTTTGTTCAAACTCCATTGTCCGTGTAAACAATGAATACTCATGCCCTTCACACAAGGGGATTGTGAATGATGCCCTTGTCCAGGGTCAAATTCAACACGAGGGGGGAGAACTAATTTGTACATTCTTTTCTTTTTGGTGTGATGTATTAAGCTAGTTTTGTTTTAAATTTAAAATGGAAGATGCCATGACACAACAGTTAAATAAAGTAGTGAGTATTTAAGTTTTTTATGGTGTTTCAACGTGGTTCAAGAACAGATACTGGACAAATGTCTGAAATGCAAAGAAAGCAGAAAAAAGTAAATACATTGCAAGTGTTTTACATAAATCAGTTTCTAAAATGAACATTAGTGTAAAGTATACTGCAAAATCCATGTAACATCTGATGCTTTAGATTTATGTTCAAGTCTTACACTTAGTCTGAAAGGATATTGTTTTTTTCTATAATCTTTCCATAATCTTGTTTTGGGGTGTGTGGCAAGGTCTCCCCCCCATGTGTATAGTATATGTACTCTGTTATTATTTATTGGGTTATGATTTATTGTTTATTAATGACGGCGAATAGCTGTGTGTGTGTTTTGTTGTTTGGCAGCATGGGTGAGGTTAAAAGCCCCATCATGAAAACCGCATGCAGAAGGTGACCATCTCCCGAGTTAATTGATTAATTGTTGCTAATCGGAAGATGGTCACCTGTATAAAAAGCCGTCAGTTTTCTGCGCTCTGGGTGGAGAGTAGTGGAGAAAACGAGAGTGAGAGGTGGTGTCTGAAACGAAAGAAACTAAAAATCAAGAATCAGTGAAGGTTACTGTTCAGCCTGACTCGTATTGCTTCGTGTTTGTGATTTTTTGTTTGACGATGATTTCAGTGGCTGTCATTTAATACTGCTGACCAAGGATGTATTTGATTTTATTTTATTTATTTATTTATTTATTTATTTGTTTATGTATTATTTTTTGCATTTATAACTTGATAAAGAATTAAGGCAAAATCTGTAACCAACCTCTTTCCAGTTAAAATGTTCACTATATAATTCAATTTAAATGTGCCCTGTATACAGACAAAGTAATGCTAAATGAATAAAAAAAAAAAAGGTAAAACAAACAACTTAGATGCAGGCTGCTATCTGATTGGGGGCCTTTCAGTTTGACTGCACAGCAGACTCCCTTTGGGACAGTTCATATGACTGCAGATAAAGTTGGTGTGACACAGCTTGTTTTCATCAATGATGTCATTCCCCTTCTGATTTGCATTCTTCAAAATGTAAATGTATACATAGTTTAGTACCATTGTCAATTTCAAATACTAAATGTATTTAATTATGGCCACAGCATTGTGTTCTATGTAAATATGCACTACATCTCTCTCTCTCTCTCATATAACAATTCCGTTTAATGTGCTGAGGTACTGGTGACAATATTGATATCAATTCAAGCTAAATTTGTTTGTTTTTTGTTTTGTTTTGTTTTTTAAAGGACACACAGAAAGCAAAACAGTTCCTTCCATTCTTGCAGCGTGCTGGACGGTCAGAAGCAGTGGTTGAATATGTGTTCAGTGGCTCCCGTCTAAAACTTTACATGCCAAAGGAGACCTGTTTGATCACTTTTTTGTTAGCTGGTAAGTTCTGACTTCACATTGTTGTGATATCCTTGTATGATATAATTTATTGTGTAAGAAAAGAAAAATCCCTGGAAGAAACTTTGGTTCTGTTTTTTTTATTCATTTTGTCCTTGCTGTGTTTTGAAGTATGTACCACTTTTTTTTTTTACATGCCTTTTTGAATTTTACCATTCCATGAGATGTTTGTTTTCGAAATGTGCGATCAATATATTTTCCAAACCTGAGGATAAGGCAATTTTAGTTGACACATTTTAAATTGGCTTTTTTTTTCTGTGAATTTTGCTTCCATACAGTTCCAAAGATTCCTAATGGTATCGTGCTAAATTGTTAAAGAACATGTTAAATTGTTTAATAGGTTTGCAGTGCATGGGTAACATTGTAATATCTAGCTTTAGAAGAAAATCCATGGTTTAGTGCCCACTAAATTAACAAATTACTAGAATCGAGTGGTTTATTAAATACATAGAGGGTTTTCAGATAGCTGCCCCATCCCTGCTATTGCAAACAGTCTCATTCCATTAGAAGTAACTTCTCACTAGTCAAATTAAACTACAGCACTGTAGATTAATAGATATTGGATTATACTTTTTAATAGCAAATGACTGAACAGCCTGCTGCCATTAGTTGTTGTTATTTATTCCAAATTGATTTCCATTTGCATTTTGTCTTTTGGATTTCAATCAAGGAGTTTATTGGAGGTGAAGAAAGTCACTAGTTGAAATGCAACTTTATGCTTTGTAGTTATCCATGTACTTAACAAAAAACTTGGAAATTGAAAAATTTGACATTTTTAAAATCTAACATGAACTACTGTACTACTAATTATGGCTTCCAGTAGACATTGTGCAATATAATTGTGTAGTTCTCTTTTGATTAACATGATGTTAAATAAGATGTTATATAGTTTTTATTTAATTTTTAAAATGTGGTCTCAGTCCTAGGTGATGGAAAACTTTTGGCCATAATTGTAGAAGAAAAAAAAAATGAATTGACTCAATACCGTGGTGCCTGAAGGTTTAAATAGAAAGGAATATTAGGCTGTTATATAATTAACTATGTAGTAAATTGCATCACAAACGCATGTAATAGGTTTAAGTATAAATGTCAGTAGTTACCATAGCATGAAAAGCCTGCAAGTACCACCACTTCCCCTTGACAAAGGTATGTTAAACATACTAGAATATTGGGGAAATTGGCTCTTTTGAGCAAAAATGTATTATATATTTAAATCACATTTGTCTTGTCCAGTTTCTATCAGAGCGTAAACAGAAGAGGGTAGTTGGCTGGAGTAGATTTCTGACTGCTGTCAGATGGTGATGTTTCTGTTGCATACTTTTACTGTGGGGTGGGGTGGGGTGTGGTGGGTGGGTGAGCTTGTCGGTGTTTTAACCCTTTGCGGTCCATTTATTAATTCTGCCAGGCTCGCCAGGTCTAATTAATTTTTACACGCCAAGATTTAATTTTAGACGCGCTGTTTAAAAAGTATTTTTTCACAGTCAAACGGGTTTAAATGGCCCTGCAGATCAACAAAGCACTCACTAGGCATCTCCAGCCCCGCCCACCCTTTCGCTTGCTATCGCTTTCACATATGCTACCAAATAAAAATAATAATAATAATAGTCGTACATACCGATCAATCGCCTCCTGATGACTCGTTTTATCACCAAACTCCTCAATAATGCAATCCAAGTCATTATTTTATTGCTATAACATCTCAAAAGCTCTGCAAATGTCCGTGACAGTCTCTGTGCGCTGATACTGTACTCCCAGCTTGTTTCCATAACGACCGCCCATCTGAAGAAGGGGCTACTATGACTATTAATGAGATACGTTTTTTTTTATCGGCTTGTCTCGCCCTTTCGTTCCCACTCGGCCATTGAATGGTTTTCTCGGCTTTTTCCGTTGAAAAACCGACTTTTTTGCGTTTTTTGTGTTTTTAAAATGATGTCGGACAGGGTCCGACAAAGGACCTGGTGGGAATAATTGCAATGTCGGACCCAGTCCGACAGTGGACCGCAAAGGGTTAATATCATGCTCCCTCGTTATAAGCCTCTCTTTTATAATGTGCCTCGGATATAACACTCCTACAGCATGTCCCCCAATTCCCTATACTAGTGATTCATGCTATATTTCTACAGTAAATACAGTACTGCTGTTAACTGTAAACAACTTCTCAGTCTAACTTCTGTTTGCCTCTCCCTTTTGATACAGTATCTGAACTGAAGAAAAGCTGTGCTGGCACTTTATAACACAGCATTTGTTTTGTAACTAAATAAATATTAGGCCTATTGTGTGGTTATCTTTCCTAATGTATTAATTTTTTTGCTGCGAGAGGAGCTGCAGCTTCCTCCGGGAGACGAGACACTTCAGCTTCGCTTCAGCCCCGCTCCGGCAGCCGAACCTGTGGCAAGCCCATTCCCTCTTCCCCTCGCCGGACTTGCTGTCCTTCTCGCACCTGGTTTACTTGTCTGTCGCTTCAAACTGAACTCCCAACCACCGTTTAACCAGGCTATTTATTTATAGTTTAAAAACTGCTAATTAAAATGATCCATGAGTGGGAATGTTACCATTTGCTTCACTATATGTGCCTTATAGAGAGGGAGTTATTTTGTATTTTCATCAGATGTGTGTTGTCCCATGGTGCCCCCCCTTTGGTTATAACGCTCATATTGTGTGTCCCCTGAGACCCACATTATAGCGAGGGAGCCCTGTATTCTGTAGCATGACTTGGGCATTAGAATGACAAATTCAGAGAAACTGTGAATGTATGTCATATTTAAAATATGCTGCACTTGGAATAAGTAGCTTTAAACATGGAGCCTGTAATGCTACAATATTGAGTTTTATAAATTCACCCAATTTGATAAATCTAACACTGATCTTTCAACTCTGGTTCCACCAGCAGATTTGAAAGGTGGTGGTGGTGGTTCATTTATTTTTTCAGAATGAAAAAATCTGTTTAATTCTGGTGCAGTGACATTACAATGGATGCAACCTGGAGAAAAAATGTTAGGGGAAGAGAAAATAATAAATATATTAAATTTGATATTTACTATTTTAAAGGGGAGGTTGCATCTGAGCTTCCGAATAAAAATGAAATTGCATTGCTTTAGAGCCGTCACTTTGGGAGATGAGCATGCTATTGCCTGAACCTACTTCTGAACAAGATGGCTTTGTAGATGATTAACAAGATTTGAAATTGAGTCTGAAAGGATGTTTTCTTTTGAAAGAATGAAAAGAATGTGCGTTGTTTCTTTGTACACGATTCATAGATTTATTTTGAAGATTTCTTTCAAATGGGTTTTATCACTTACTCATTTTATAGTGCAACTTTTGGCAGTTGATGTGACAAGTGTTTCCAAATAACAGTTCCGGTACACTATTGAAATGAATACTCTGCTTGTCTGCGGTATGTTTTAGACAATAATTTGTTCTTTTCTTGTGCTTGGCTGCCAAAAGCTGTTTTGTTTTTTAGTTCATTGTTTTCCTTCCAGCCTTTTGATGTGCATTCGAGATGTGACAAGTCTGAAAGCCTCAATCAGTTGTTGTGTAAGAACAATAAAATAACCAATATCAATTGTCCATTGAAGACTGGTTTGGCACATATACAACTGGTTTCTTTAACCCCTTCTCTGCTGAGGTGCATCGTTTAAGCTGCTGGATGTCGATGTGCCTGTGTGTACATCGTTTAAGCTGCTGGATGTCGATGTGCCTGTGCCTGTGTGTACATCGTTTAAGCTGCTGGATGTCGATGTGCCTATGTGTACATCGTTTAAGCTGCTGGATGTCGATGTGCCTGTGCCTGTGTGTACATCGTTTAAGCTGCTGGATGTCGATGTGCCTGTGCCTGTGTGTACATCGTTTAAGCTGCTGGATGTCGATGTGCCTGTGCCTGTGTGTACATCGTTTAAGCTGCTGGATGTCGATGTGCCTGTGCCTGTGTGTACATCGTTTAAGCTGCTGGATGTCGATGTGCCTGTGCCTGTGTGTACATCGTTTAAGCTGCTGGATGTCGATGTGCCTATGTGTACATCGTTTAAGCTGCTGGATGTCGATGTGCCTGTGCCTGTGTGTACATCGTTTAAGCTGCTGGATGTCGATGTGCCTATGTGTACATCGTTTAAGCTGCTGGATGTCGATGTGCCTGTGCCTATGTGTACATCGTTTAAGCTGTTGGATGTCGATGTGCCTGTGCCTATGTGTGCATCTTTTCGTTGGTTTTGGGGTTTACTTGCTCTAGACAGACACCAGGCAATATTGACTTTTCCATTTTGAAATATGCAGCCCCCGGTACATACCCACCCCAAATTCATGTGCCCAGTACGCCGCTAAAGAATGAGATACCCTGGTATAGGTATATATTTTTTTAAAACTGCACAAAATAAGGATTTTAGAAATTGGTAACATGACCTTGCATGTCAATGGTGTGTTATCCATAATCCTTCTGCAATTTTGAGGAAATGCCACTGTATATAGCAAAAGTCAATTGTTTTTCCTTGTATTTGGACCTGTGAATCTGATAGCTTTAGTTCCACTGTTAAAAAGACAGTGGTTTTGAATTGCCCAGAGTGTCCCGAATTCAAAAATACCAAATGTATACTTTTATTTAGTTCAGGCGTTTACAGTCCCTAGACTGAGACTAGGCCACTTTTGACCTTTCCCCTTTGAAAAAATGCAGCCCATGGATCATAGTACCCACCCTAATTTCAAGTGGCATAATCCTTCTGGAGCCCAAGGTAATGTTGCTGCATGACATGAAAACAAGTGACTGGGGTTTATTTAGTCTTTCCAGTACTCATGTACTGTGTTGTATTTTTCAAAACACTCCTCCAAACAGAGGTGTGGCTGAGAGGGACAGTGGGGACAGTAGTACCGTGTATCCCTCCGCATGGCCTATGCAGAACACACAGCACCTTTTTTGTGGCTTGGCTTTTTTCTCGGACTATGGCAGTATCCGTATAAAATGTCGTTCACTAAAGCCGGGCTTAGACTGCATGATTTTTGCAATCGGGAGACGCAGCGCCACTCACACTTACCGATTTTGAGCTACGATTTCTTACTGTAGATCAGAGATTGCAAGCTACACACACTACACGAGATATCTTGTCGCAGACTGCGCCTATTTTCATTGCAGAATCGTAGACATCATTTGGGAGAATCATGGACTCAAGCGAGGAGGCGATCGCTGTTGTCTGTGCATTGTTTTGCACAGAAAAAGAAAACACGGAGAAGATCCATTTGGATGCGCAGTTGGCTTACGTAGATTTTGCTATTAATATTTTTCTCTGATATGAAAAACATTAAATACTAGAAAACTATTCTCATTTAAATTTTTTTTACTTCCAAACTGGTTTCACTATGGTGGTGCACAAGAAATGGCTTTAAGAATTCAAGATTCTTTAAAATCCATTTCTGCCTGGAAGTGAGGTCTTTTGTCCCACTGCCACTGGGACGAGGTTTCAGCAGCTTTCTGTATTGTGTCCACCATCCTTTCCTCAATTTCGAGTCTCCACACCTTGCGGGGCACAACCTTTCTCTTCGTCGCCATAGTTGCTAGCTTGTCCTATTGGCTACTGGCAGAATTCGTCAAGAAATCGCCCATAGCCCTCACACATTTCACAAATTGCTTTGTCGGGACTAAAGTTTTCTGACATGTTAGAAATTTGTTGGGATGTTGTTAGAGCGTCGGGAGATCGCAGAAGCCATTAACGGGGCATCGTAGACCCCCTCGCACTTATCGACCATTTTGTCCCGACCAACCTCATTTTGTCCCAGATTTTAAGAAATTAGTCGCCGACTCCTCAACTCGTCGACGATCAGCAAAAATCGTACAGTGTAAGCCCGGCATAAGTCTTGCTACTGTAAACAAAATCTGTGAAAAATCGCTGTAAACAAAATCACTGAGACAAATTACACACTAGCTTATCTCTCAAGCTCTGTGTAACTGGAATTAGCAAATCAGTTGAATTTGAAGATGATGTCAGTTCAGTCAGTCTGTTTTATCCCTGTTGCAAGTGGGTACAGAGAACTAGCCGTAATTTTTTTCTGTGCACTCAAAAGTACAGTGGCCAGTTTGAATGGCTGTAGTACAGGTAGTATCTCAGCCATTAGCTTCCACTGCTCAGTCGCGAGATCTAAAGTAGCTGCGTCACACTTTTTGGTCAAATCTGGGTTTGTCAAAACAGCAATAACTGGCCATTTTAATTCAAGGCAGCATTCAATCATATAATAAACAGTGTTCCTCCTTGTTTGTACATGATGTATTAACTTGAGTGATGCTTTTTCTGTGTCCAGCATGTGTTTGTTTCCTATTTAAAACACTTGCCATCTCACACTTTTTAAAATGTACAACCAGTCTCCTTGCTGCTGCCGCTAACGCATGGACTTGTCGTACATCCTCCAAGCTTTTTCTGAATGCAGAGATTTATATTGTGCCCTGCACAGCTCACAGAGCTTTTCTGAATGCAGAGATTTATATTGTGCCCTGCACGGCTCACAGAGCTTTTCTGAATGCAGAGATTTATATTGTGCCCTGCACAGCTCACAGAGCTTTTCTGAATGCAGAGATTTATATTGTGCCCTGCACAGCTCACACATGCCACGCTACCAAAAAGTAACACGCACGCTCGCTTGCAGAAAGCAGACATTGCTCTGCACACGTTGGCCGTGTTGTTTTGAACACAAGCTATTATTTTTTGTAGCCACTTCAAACTGTTTTATATGATCGACAGCTTCTGCTAATTTCACAGCTGTGTGTGTCTCGTGTAATTTTCATGTCGCTAATTCTTTTGACTGAAGTTCCCGGTTTTGCTTAATGTAATGGCAGGTCACTGTTAAACGCTTCTTGTGCCATGCTTGTCCGTACATCGTAGTGATGGACATTGAATCACACTCCTGACTTAAGTCCTTTCTAAGCTTTTCCTTTGCACATTCGTGATCCAGAGTAATGAATTTGGAGATTGTCTTTCGACAGGGCTTTTCATAGCCCGGAGCAAGATTCGCAATCAGATTTTTAAATGCAGCTCCCTCTACTATACAAATAGGTCTGATGTCTTGTGTGACAACATCCACTATCAGGCCTGTTATTTCTTTTGCTCTGACACTTTTTGGATCAACTTTATTTCCAAAATAAGCTGGTGGTGTTACTTCCTTTTTGTTTTTTATTTGTGTTTTCGCTGTCGTGTTTTGTCGGGTGCTGTCTTACTAAATGATCCCGCAGGTTGGTGGTATTGCCACAGAAGCTCATTAAAACTTCACAAACAGCACATTTTACCTTTTCCATTTTGTTGTTCCAAACGTACTGCTAAAAATCTGATCCTAAAATGCGGCCTACCTCTAGTCTGTTGTAGTTTTTTTTTTTTTTTTTTGTCCCGCTTACTCTGAAAATGTACATGGTGTGTAGTGGGTAGGGAGGTTTTTTTGTTATTTAAAGGTGAGGTGCAGTGACATTTAAAAAAAAAAAAAAAAAAAAAAAAAAAAGCTAAACTTTCTATACACGTCCTGACAGTTTCATTCACATTCGTTACTTATAAAGTGGGGGGAAAAAGGTACATTTGTGGTTGGACCGTTTATAAAAACCTTTGAGACCTCTACCGGGAAGAGTGCGCGTGCGTGACGTCACACCAGGATATTCACTGTTGTAAACAAATGCAGTAGATGGAGGACAGAAGTGAAAGCAATGTTACCGGTTCGGATGTTTTAGCATCTTAAATCAAACATATCAGATATGTTGGTCTTGTGTTTCATTTATATTGGCTTCACAATGTAAAAAAAAAAAAAAAAAAACTTTGCATTTGCACTTCTCCCTCTTCCATGGTTTGTTGTAGTCTGTTGATGGTAGAGTAGCACTTGAGTTCTTCTTTTTTTTTTTTTTTGTCGGTTTCAGGTTTTTTAATTTTAAATTTGTTTCTTGGCAGTATTTTTATGCCTACTTTTAGTGAAAAGCTTGTGCCAAGCATCCTTATTAGACGGTGAATTTATTTTGAAAAAAATCGCTTGATTGTTGCACATATGCATCCCTGCTGTAGCGTGTTAGTGGAATTTAGATATTAATCAAACAAGAGGTTAAATTATCAATTGTATGTTTCAACTACGCCACTCTCAATAAAGGTGAGGGACCTCTAATTATCTCCCATACAAGTATTTAACTGGGCAGAACATGAGTGACTGATAGGAAGTAAAACAAGAAGGAGGCAGATTTGCAAAAAAAAGAGCGTTTATTATTCAGGTTCATAGTGAAAAGAAGACATAGACCCTGAAGTATTCTGAAAGGATTTACTTGCGGTAACACCAGACTTTATAGAATAGTACAGTCACACACACACAACCCGATAACCTTCACCGTCTGTGTAGGCTATGCCTTGCTGCAAAGGTTTTTAGTCACTCGGTCGGCTGACACCCTTTAAACAAACAAATAAACAAAAAAGAATACAGACTCTGCCGTCTTAGAATACAGACTCTGCCGTCTTAGAATACAGACTCTGCCGTCTTAGAATACAGACTCTGCTGTCTTAGAATACAGACTCTGCCGTCTTTTGTTTCGAGACACAAAGAACAAAAAAAAGGTGCATTCTCCCAGCTCAGAAACTCCGTACAAAATAGCCAGTATCTCGTTTCTTCACTGTAGACTTTTTAAAAGCCAAGCAATAGACACAGAGTGCGTCAGATCTCCGTGGCAACAAATCAGCTGCAATTTAAAATACAAAACAAGTGCAGTAATACCTGTCAACTTATGAAAACATGAGAACTAGAGGTCTCCCTTTTCGGACTCACTGCACAACTTTCTGTGAACAAATCAATTTGTATAATTCTTACATATACAGTAATTAATACTTTACTCTTAACTTGTAGCCTATTAGAATCTGATGTAGCCTACATCAACATCATAAAGCAGCCCAAGACAGCAGGTCCATTGGGGAAAATAATAATAAATAAATAAAGTTGAAGTTTGTTAAAATTGGCGATCTAAGTAATCCGGAGGCAGAAGATCTTACGCAGTTGAAATTGAGAGACTTCACAGGAATGCATATGGAAAAGTGACATAACGTGATCATTTTATCACATTATTTATTAATGATGTACATAGGAGGTTGTCGGCTATATAATCGTGTCACTGTTTCATCAAACAGTAAGAGATAATTAATTATAATGAAATGATAGGATCATGCCCTTACCCTCTGCACCTCTCTTCCTGGAAGCCGCTCGAGTACCGGTGATTTTTTTTTTTTTTTTACTAGAAGATGATGATGCTGTTCTGCAGGTACCATCCGGATAAATGGATAGTACTGCATCCTTATTTAATTTAACTTTAACAGTACCCATCTTGAACATTTATTAAATTTAATAAAGCTGTCTTTGGTAAAGTGGGTGCTGCAGATGCAGCTGCTGTTAGGCTTAGTATCCCAATCCCTGGTCCTCCTCACGAATTTCACCCATTGCCGGCATCGTACCGGCTCTTTAGGAAACTCGTGGAGAGATACCAATGGCCCTCCTGTGTTGGAGCAACCATATATTACACACCTATTTACCATGGTACCTCTCCCCTGGGTGCGTTGTGTTTTGGTGAGCGGTAATGCAGGAAAGCAGCGGGCGCGATGGCAAGCTTGTTCTGGTGTGACGTCATGCATAAATTAGCTGCAGCTTCGAGTGAGCTGGACTTTTCATAGAGGTGCCAACTTCAGAGTTGTTATTTATACACTTAGCGTTAAAACCTATACATTAAAACTACACAGATACTTTTATTGACCTACCAACAGTACTATAGAAGTGAATTCTGAAAAAAATGAAAAATCATTGCAAATCATTTAAATCTTGCCGGTCCTAATAAAAAATGGTCCTATTAATGAACTGATAGGTGTGTTTTTTTATTTTTATTTTTTATTTTTAATTATTGATGGTTATTTTATCCATCGATGGTTATTCCAACGAATCGATGCATTGTCCCAGCCCTAGTTTTTTTTCATGCGTTCCCATGACGTGTGTTTCTTGAAGCCTCCTGTCATACAAACACCATGCTATTTCAATGTAACTTTAAAATATATATATATATATATATATATATATATATATATATATATATATATATATATATATATATATATATATTTTGAGCAAACAAAATATTCGTTTTTTCTCTGAGTTCCGCGATTCCGTCAGTGTTCTCCATACGCTGGATTTCATAGGGCCCTACATATATTCACTGAATTTGTTGTTGCAATGTGTTGAGTTGATGGTGTTTTATATATTAATCCTTAAAGGTAATGTCCTACAATGAATTACAATTGTATGCTTTAGCTTTAATTTAGTGTCATAAAATCTTTACTTTAGTAATATTGGGGACTAACTGGGTGGGGATTATTGCTGTGCATAATATGAATATTGTGAACAATGTTTAATATGTGTTTTTGTATTTTTAATCCTGTGTTGTGTATAGACAATACATAGGATTTAAAGACTAATAAATGTAACATTGTCATTGGCAGCTCCCAGGGGATGCTGACCGCTAGAAAATGTGTAACCAATTTTAAAATACAGAAATTCGGAAGGTCCCAGATCCTATTAAATACACAATATCGACTTGCATCCATTAATGAATCCCAGTAGCTGAAATGAAGAATGGTTTTATGCTGAGCTTTTATTTGAAGTCAGTTCTCTTGTCACTTATTCAATTGTTACATTATTGTTGAAGACTAAGTGGATTCCTAAAAAAAAATTAGTCCTGTTTTTTCTACTCTCAATCCAATGGCAATTTTTAACTGCATAACAAACTGTAAATTAGTTTTGTGTACTAAATTGTGTATTTTTGTTGAGTTCTTAGCCTTGAAAGGAGAGTATTTTTTTTTTCTGTTGCTATTTTAACCCTTTCTACTCTGATCATTCATTCTGTGGCTTATTGCTGGAATGCACTTTTGAGGGTATTGTGGTACAGTACATCAATAACAATTGTCTTGTGTATTTGCTAGTAGCATAAATGCAATTCAGACCTTGTTTTATTTCCACCACCTCCTTGGATTATCAAGTGACCCCAGGAGTCTGTTCAGTGAGAAAATGTCGGTTTTAGGGAATTTTACCATTATTTGCTGAAAACTAAGCCAATGAAATTACCTATCACACCTCCCAAAATCATAATTAAACCGTGAGATCAGAAAAAAAAAGAAAAAAATGCTGAATTGTTTTGAGTCCTCTCGGCATTTACTGCTTCATTACTGGTTGTGATATTGTAAGTTACCTTGTGAAAAAGAAGCGCTGCAGAGATAACACTACGATGTTAATGCTTTGTTTTGAATTGTTTTGTATATTTGTTTGTGGTGTGCAGTATGAAATAAAACATTTATTCTAAGTGTGTGTGTGTGTGTGTGTGTATGTATGTGTGTGTGTGTGTATGTATGTGTGTGTGTGTATATATATATATATATATATATATATATATATATATATATATATATATATATATATATATATATATATATATATATATATATATATATATATATATATATATATATATATATATATATATATGTATGTGTGTATATATGTATATGTGTGTATAAGTATATATACAGTACTGTGCAAAAGTTTTAGGCAGGTGTGAAAAATGCTGTAAAGTAAGAATGCTTTCAAAAATAGACATGTTAATAGATTATATTTATCAATTAACTAAATGCAAAGTGAGTGAACAGAAGAAAAATCTAAATCAAATCCATATTTGGTGTGACCACCCTTTGCCTTCAAAACAGCATCAATTCTTCTAGGTACACTTGCACAAAGTCAGGGATTTTGTAGGCATATAGTCAGGTGTATGATTAAACAATTATACCAAACAGGTGCTAATGATCATCAATTCAATATGTAGGTTGAAACACAATCATTAACTGAAACAGAAACAGCTGTGTAGGAGGAATAAAACTGGGTGAGGAACAGCCAAACTCAGCTAACAAGGTGAGGTTGCTGAAGACAGTTTACTGTCAAAAGTCATACACCATGGCAAGACTGAGCACAGCAACAAGACACAAGGTAGTTATACTGCATCAGCAAGGTCTCTCCCAGGCAGAAATTTCAAGGCAGACAGGGCTTTCCAGATGTGCTGTCCAAGCTCTTTTGAAGAAGCACAAAGAAACGGGCAACGTTGAGGACCCGTGAGACGCAGTGGTTGGCCAAGGAAACTTACTGCAGCAGATGAAAGACACATCATGCTTACTTCCCTTCGCAATCGGAAGATGTCCAGCAGTGCCATCAGCTCAGAATTGGCAGAAAACAGTGGGACCCTGGTACACCCATCTACTGTCCGGAGAGGTCTGGTCAGAAGTGGCCTTCATGGAAGACTTGCGGCCAAAAGCCATACCTCCGACGTGGAAACAAGGCCAAGCGACTCAACTATGCACGAAAACACAGGAACTGGGGTGCAGAAAAATGGCAGCAGGTGCTCTGGACTGATGAGTCAAAATTTGAAATATTTGGCTGTAGCAGAAGGCAGTTTGTTCGCCAAAGGCTGGAGAGCGGTACCACGAATGAGTGTCTGCAGGCAACAGTGAAGCATGGTGGAGGTTCCTTGCAAGTTTGGGGCTGCATTTCTGCAAATGGAGTTGGGGATTTGGTCAGAATTAATGGTCTCCTCAATGCTGAGATGTACAGGCAGATACTTATCCATCATGCAATACCATCAGGGAGGCATCTGATTGGCCCCAAATTTATTCTGCAGCATGACAACGACCCCAAACATACAGCGAAAGTCATGAAGAACTATCTTCAGCGTAAAGAAGAACAAGGAGTCCTGGAAGTGATGGTATGGCCCCCACAGAGCCCTGATCTCAACATCATCGAGTCTGTCTGGGATTACATGAAGAGAGAGAAGCAACTGAGGCTGCCTAAATCCACAGAAGAACTGTGGTTAGTTCTCCAAGATGTTTGGGCCAACCTACCTGCCGAAGTTCCTTCAAAACTGTGTGCAAGTGTACCTAGAAGAATTGATGCTGTTTTGAAGGCAAAGGGTGGTCACACCAAATATTGATTTGATGTAGATTTTTCTTCTGTTCACTCACTTTGCATTTTGTTAATTGATAAATATAAACTATTAACATGTCTATTTTTGAATGCATTCTTACTTTACAGCATTTTTTCACATGCCTAAAACTTTTGCACAGTACTGTATATGTGTATATATATATATATATATATATATATATATATATATATATATATATATATATATATATATATATATATATATATATATATATATATATATATATATATATATATATATATATATATATATATATATATATATATATATATATATATATATATATATATATATATATATATATATATATATATATATATATATATATATATATATATATATATATATATATATATATATATATATATATATATATATATATATGTATGTGTGGATTTCCTGTTTGTGGCACCGATCCCTGAACAGTAGCGTTAATATAACAATTTTGGAATCTGCATTTGATAGATTCTGTAATAGTGGTGGAAGCTGGCTTGTTGTAAATATTTTTATTTATTTAATTTTATGTTTTGTTTTTCCTCCCAAAACTGCTCCTGTTTGCACGCGGTATAACTGAACAACATGAAACTTGGCAGGTATTATCCCATGTAGATTAAAGTTCAGATGCGTAAACCAAGATGGTGGCCTGACGCATTCTTTGGAAAAACCTTTCAAAATCATCTTCTTGGGAACTGGTGAACCGATTTGATCTGAAACTTTGCATATGTCATCAGCAACCAAACCTGCTTCAAGTTTGTGAAGCAGAAGCTGTGATAAATTGTACTATCAAAATGGCTGCCACCAAATTCGTCAATGCGCCCAAACATCAAAGTGCTTCTGTTAGCAAACCGTTTAATCAACTAACTCCTAACTTGGTTGGCGTCATCCTGGGGACAATGGAATTCAAATTTGACAAAATGGTGTTTTGTAAAACAACATGCTGGCCAGACCTACATTTTGTTCTTAAATGTAAAACCGCTTCAGTTCAACACGGTTTAGTTGATTAACTCCAAAGGTGACAAGGATCATGCCTGTGTCAATATAATTGACTTTCAAAAATGGTGTTTGTGCGTAAACCAATATGGCCACCTGACGCATTTCTTTAAAACCTTTCAAAATCTTCGTTCAAATGTAAAACTAGCTTATAACTCCTTACAAAGTGCAAATAAGTTAATGGTTACTACGGAACACATATAGGAAACCATATGTGCTCTATCCAAAAATCACCTTGCCCGTGACCTTCAACCTCTCTAAAGCCGTATTCCCACAGAAAATGCAGGATCGGTGCCTGCACTGATGCCGCATTTTGTTTTTTAAATTCACCGTTTGCTCACAATAATGCCAGATAAGTGTCTGCAGTTTTGGCGGCTTACCCCCATTTACACAGAACTCGCATTAATTTCATTTGCTAGTGTTCAGTACCAGGATCAAATATTTTTCACTATACTTTCTGAATATCGCAATAGACTAATGAAAAGATTGGAAGACATACAGATGTAATTTAGCCATCACTTGCTTTGTATTACGCAGATGACCGCATGTCATTAACCTTTCTTCTGTTGTGGAATACACATTAGAATCTCGCGCAGTTCCATCACCTTGCGCATTTATCTCTTCTTTTGATAACCAGCGCGCATTTTAAATGTTTTGTAGTCAAATCTCCCGCACAATCGTCTGATTTCAGTCGTCCTTGTGATGCACTGAAGAGAACATTAATACTTCTATTACAAACTACAGTACTACTTTAAGAAGGATAACACTTTTTTTGTAAAAATGCTGACGACAACAGCTGACAGCAAAAGTGCATCCTATGATTGTGGCCATAAACACGGGTATAAAACTGTTTTGTACATCGGTCACAGAGACCCGGGGATTGGAGTGAACGACTGCCCTTGCATTTAAGATTTTATATATATATATATATATATATAATATATATATATATATATATTACAAAACCATAAATAAGTGCTACACATTTATTTAAAATAAAATAATAATAAAAAAGCACTGGTAGGTAATGTTACTCTCAACTTACAATACCAGAACTGCTGTTTTTTTTTAAATTTATTTTTATTTTTTAGCTAATATTCAGAATGTAGTGTACAATTAAATTGTTCAAAACTGTTGGCTGATAGTCTTTTAAAAATACATTTTTGTTTTAATTGTACTGATGCAGTTCTTAAATTGGGATGAATATAAATGCTGAGCATTAGTGTGATTTGTAATTTTATGGATGCAGAGCTCCAGAAAAGGGGGGGTGGGTGATATACTATACAGGGAATCATGGTGATTGAAGTTCTGCGCTGGAGATGACATAATAGAAAAAAATTTGAAAAAAAAAAACATGCATAATAAAAATAGCCAAAAAAACAGCCAAACCACCAAAGACAACATTATCCCGCTTGGGCCAAATCTGGCTGTAACAACGGCAATCTCAACACTGGGGCAGTAGCCTAAACTTTGCATGCGAGACGCATGCATTACCTATTAAAATGAATGTACCCTCAAGTTCAATGTACAAATAAAATGTAAGTTCCTATAATTTGTTTTAGAAAAATATATATTTTAATTGGTGTTCCGGTAGATTTACGACTACTGCGCTGAAAGCTCCCTTACTTTTTTGGGGATATACCTTGAACGCAAAATGAGGTGGCTGTGACGGCATTGCAGTTTACACAAAGTAATGTGCTTCAGTACCTGCATTGTGCTGCCACTGAATCACCTTGAGAGATGGTTCAGTGGCGGCATTTTACCGACATTTCCCATTTACACTTAGTGATACCGCATCAGTGCCGCCACAGACACTGCGAATTGCTTTAGTGTAAACATGCTTTAAGGTCAAAGTAAAACCAGCTTATAACTTCTTACAGTGCACATAGGGTTATGGTTACTATACAACACATTTAGAAACCCATATATGCACTGTTAAAAAATTTTCTTGATCATGACCTTTGACCGCTCCTTAAGGTTAAATGTAAATTTAGCTTATAACTGCTTAGTGTGTAGATAGGGTCATGGTTACTGTGGTGTTTTAAAGTTATAAAGCATCGTGAGAGAGTGAACTAATGCAGTATTTTGAATTGCTCCATAAAACTGATCTGTTGCTGACACTTGTGCTGCAATGCTACAGCTTGCCAAAATCTCCAACTGGTACTGAGCCTGGAAGCCGTAAAACTGCCTGGCAGATGATGATGATATAATATGTAAAAAGGATTAGTTTAGTTTATTCGCTTTGTGCCCACAGGGCCAGCACAGGTACATCTTGGGGACAATTCATGTCCCCAAAGGCCACAGTGCTATCACAACTTGTTTTTTCCACCGATGCCGAACGTCTCGTGTGTTTTGACACTGCTGGAAAGCTCAGTAAATCCAGTCATTTGGAGACAACTCAAGTCGTTCCCACCATCCTTCTGGTTGGAAGATAGCCCACATGTTTCGATCTACCGTCCTGGTACTGCAGATCGTCGCCACTGTATTTAGCAGTGCAGAAAAAGCAAAAGGGCGTCTCTGCTGGTTTTGCAGAAAAAAGCATAGCTTCGCTTGATGAGCTCTCGATTTTTTAGATTTGCGTACTGTGCTTTCTTACAAAAACACAGCCTGCATGCTGCTGCCACACAAACCTAATGAATCTTGTGTAATGATGGCCCCAGTTCAGCTGTTAGTTTAAACAGGGAGTGCACTCACTTAAGTAATGACAGGCGTGTGTGTACAACTAACAACCTCAGCGAGTGCAGTTTGTTAATACGGTGGTCTATAGCCGCAGTGTGTGTGTGTGTGTGTGTGTGTGTGTGTGTGTGTGTACGAGGCCTTGGTAAAGCCCAGCCACGCAGCATTTGACAGGCTGCACAAAACGTGACGATAAGCGGGTTTGTGAGAATATTAAGATAGGTAATTTCTCAAAGAAACTATGGTACATGGCAGGTGGTTTTTGAAAAATCGTGATAATAAACAGGGCATGATATTAAGCGAAGTGATATAAACCGGTTCATCTGTAATATATTTACTTATCCTTCAAATTAATACTATGTAGTAATGCACTTGTCCTTAGCTGTCTTTCTTCATGGGGATCCGTGTTGGCTAAAGATTTGTACTTTAGAAAGTACAATGACTAACTTACCCTCCTATTTTCAAGTTCAGCAAGATTAATTTTTAGACAAATTGGCACAATATTCAGGGGCAATATTAGCACTTTCTCTATTTATCTGTGTTCTGTCTATAGAGAGAACTGCTGTGAATTTTTAGTCCTTGAGCACCGGCAGCCCTAATTTAGTCCAGCTATTTCCTGAATATATATTTTTTTTATACACAAATTCCTACCAATATATATATTTAATAGTGGTTAAATTGCTTCAGGGGTGTGCATGAATCCTGTTATGGAGCATTACATTTACTTTGTCTGCCAGAGATTTTGATGCCCAGAAATAATTGTCTACTTACAGCTGTGCAGGTCTCAGCTGGAATGACTTGGAGCTGTTTTCTGTGAAGTCCCTGTTGTATGTGAAGGCACATTGTAAAACCCCACTAAACAAGGTATTAACTGAGCAGTAGGAAGTATTCCTCAAAAGATGCCGTGCATTGATTGGGTATGGGTTTTGAGGCTTGCCCCACTGTCGGCAGTGGGAGCCACAGTTGAATAGTGTGACACTTGGCAGTATCCTGGGTTTACTAATGAGCTCTCACCCTTCAGAAACATTTAAATGTGTTACTAAAGATTAAATTAACATGCTAGAAATGCGTTCAGATATGGTGCGTGCATTTTGTGTATCCTATATTAGGTTGTTGTTTAATAGAATGTTGCAGTAAGCTCTTATGCACAATCCCCTACAGGTTTCATTTTAATAAATAAAAAGCTTTCAAGGAAAACAATTAAGCAAAGAGTTGTCTATAAGAGGCTGTGTTGTCCAGTGGTTAAAGAAAAGGGCTTGTAACCAGGAGGTCACCAGTTACAACTACATTTGAAAGGGGAGGAAAAAAGATGGAATAAGCCTTTTGTCTATTTTCTTTGAAGTTTAAACTGTGGGAAAAGAATGTTTAGCCAAAGGTGTGATTTCCCTAAAAACACAGGATAGAGTGCAATCACCTTTCAAGTTGTTACACAATTTAGGATACACAAAAGCTTTCCTGCCGTCTGGCTGCTTCACTTAATATTGAAACCCAAATTGTCTAAATTAACTAACTCTAAAACCCAGTTAATTTTGTAAACTATAGTTTCTCCAACAAGAATATATATTTAAAAAAAAAAAAAACACAGGTTGTGTATGCAAAGATCAAAGTCAATATTCTGCAGTTTTAATAATTATGATTTTTATGGTCAACAGAATTGAAAAGCTTTTTTAGATCAATAAAGATAGCTGCAGTAAAAAAAAAATAAAATAAAACACCTTCTCTATTGCAGAGAATATATATGATTTCGTACACTGGTAATGGCAGTAACCATTATGCATGGGTCTAAAATCACACTACTCCCGAACCAAGATTTTATTTTTCAGTCTCAAAATAACCTGTGTTTTGAATTTTGACATTACAGGATATAAGGAAGTTGGACATTATTTATATTGGTAGCAGAGCCAGATTTAAAGGCTTAATATTTGCTTGTTTCTATCTGTTTGAAATTTGATCAGTCAGTAAAGAAGCATTACACATATTTGAATTAAGAATGTCAATTCCGTATTTGAACAGAAGAATGCCTTTTTTAATTTCTAATAGACAATAGTTGCATTTTTCTTTAATTGGGAGAAAACAAACCTAAGAGAGAATCCCTTATTGCAGTTTAAACTACCTATCTGCTTCTGAACTACAGGTGGTAAAGTACTTTCAGGGATCATTGTTCAAAAGAACTGACTTGAATAAAATGTTGATTTAAGAGGGTTTGCAATGTTGTCTTATAACACACTACCATTTATAATACATTTATTTTAGGTGTGTGTGTGTGTGTGCTTGACAGTAAGGTGTTAAGCTATAATGGCTGTGAATAGAATAAAAATAACTCTTAACCATAATAGCCCCTTTTGTCATTTGGTATTTAGACACATTTTTATGGAAACAAAATGCTATACTGTATTTAGCCAAATGCTAACTAGGTTTAAAATGTGAAGTTTTTAGACTGTTGATGTCCTTAATACGAATTACTTACTGAAATAAAAAATGATGTATAATGATATTGATTTTTACTTTCTGTTCCACAGCTCATTTATTACTGTAGAACCTTGAGTCTTCCACGAAATACTGGCAGCACTGTTTTGTGCTTCATTCATATTGGAGGACTGCTCCTCTAATGCAGTATGATGCAAATCCCCCCCATTCAAATCAATTGCAATCATAGCATAATATTACAAATAAGCTAAACATCATTTTAATGTGCTATTGCATTTTGAATGAGTTTATGTACCATGTAAAAACCTGAAAGATCAAGTGCACCATAAAGAAGGAAACCCTTTTGTTAATTTCTCTGGTGGGTTTCTGAATTTTATTTTTTTTCTTCGTTGTAGGAGTTTCTGCCAAGATTGTGCTTCACTACGGTTAATGTTTACAGCAGTTTGCATACACGCTTATAATGTGGGAAAGTTGCCATTTATTATCATTTAAAGTATTTAATTAGTCAATGTAGTAATATGTTAAATTTTGGTTTTGAGCAGTAAGCAATGTATGTTGACCAAAGGGGTTTATTTTACGGCAGTGTTTTTATGTTGAGTAGCGGCTCCTAATCTGGCCACTTTCAGTCATTGAAGAAATGCAAGAGATGTGCAACTGATGGAAGGACACCTTTTACTGTAGTTATTGTTTACAAGTAGAGTATGTTTGTGAATGGAATGTTACATGTAGACAACAAGTTTAATTATTTCACTGACTCCTTTTCATTGCATTTTCTTTTAAAAGATGTTTTTTTGAGATTAGTAATTTACTTGTGTGGTTAAATTATATTTACTGTAATATTTCATGTCTGAGCGTACGTTTTTAGCTTCTGAAATGAAGTACCAAGAATTGCCTTTCCTTTAAAACACCTTAGATTGATATAGTCTGAAAGCTTGTTTTGAAATCATGGCACTTCAGCTCTCTGTACCCTATATGTTTAGCAAAGTGATTTGTAGCAGTTATTTCAGGGCTCTTGAGAGAAATAGCAGCCATAGTGCAGTATTTTAACTTTATCGTTCGACACAGATTTAAAAAGTTGCATCTTCGACCAGAATGTTGGAGACTTATGTTGTATGCTGACATTTTTCTAAGCTGTGAGAGTGAAACAAACTCTGAACGGGATGTGTCTGCTGATGAAACGGACTGAAGTGTAGTAAAATGTAAGGCATTGTGGATACATAGGTCCTGTAATATACAGTGCCTTGCAAAAGTATTCAGACCCCTGACCAATTCTCTCATATTACTGAATTACAAATGGTACATTGAAATTTCGTTCTGTTTGATATTTTATTTTAAAACACTGAAACTCAAAATCAATTATTGTAAGATGACATTGGTTTTATGTTGGGAAATATTTTTAAGAAAAATAATAAACTGAAATATCTTGCTTGCATAAGTTTTCAACCCCTGTGCTGTGGAAGCTCCCAGTTTACACCGATGAAAGAAATTGCCCTAATGCGGACACAATTACCTTACCATTGGCCTCCACCTGTGAACCATTAAAGTTGCTGTAACATTTTCTGGATAAAAACCCCACTGTTGAAGGATCATTGGTCAGGCTGTGAATCTGAAGGAAAATGAAGACCAAAGAGCATTCTACAGATAAAGTAATACAAATGCATAGATTAGGGAAAGGGTACAAAATAATATCCAAGTGTTTGGATATCCCAGTGAGCACAGTTGGCATCAATAATCAGGAAGTGGAAGCTGCATCACACCACCCAGGCACTGCCAAGAAAAGGCCGTCCCTCAAAACTCGGCACTCAAACAAGGAGACTTGTGAGAGAAGCCACAGAGAGGCCAACAATCACTTTGAAGGAGCTACAGAGTTCAGTGGCTGGGAGTGGAGTAATGGTGCACCAGTCAACCATATCAAGAGCTCTGCATAACACTGGCCTGTATGGGATGGTGGCAAGAAAGAAGCCATTACTCAAAGTACCATCTGAAAGCACGTCTGGAGTTTGCCAGAAAGCATGAGAGTGACCCAGCTGCAATGTGGGAAAAGGTTTTGTGGTCAGATGAGACCAAGATGGAGCTTTTTGGCCAAAACTCAAAGCGCTATGTATGGCGCAAACCTAACACTGCCCATGCCTTAAGACACACCATCCCTACAGTGAAGTATGGTGGTGGCAGCATCATGCTGTGGGGATGCTTCTCATCAGCAAGGACTGGGCATCTTGTTAAAATTGAAGGAAGAATGGATGGAGCAAAATACAGGGAAATACTGCAAGAGAACCTGCTTCAGTCCGCTAAAAAACTGAAGCTTGGGAGGAAATTCATCTTTCAGCAGGACAATGATCCCAAGCACAAGGCCAAAGCAACATTGGAGTGGCTCAAGAACAAAAAGGTGAATGTCCTACAGTGGCCAAGTCAAAGTCCTGATCTCAGTCCCATTGAGAATCTGTGGCACTATTTGAAAATTGCGGTCCACAAGCGTCGTCCAAACAACCTGAACAACCTGGAGCAAATCTGCCAAGAAGAATGGGCCAAAATCACTCCGACACTGTGTGCAAAGCTGGTACATACTTACCCCAAAAGACTTAAAGCTGTTATTGCAGCGAAAGGTGGCTCTACCAAATATTAATGTGTGGGGGTTGAATACTTATGCAAGCAAGATATTGCAGTGTTTTATTTTTCTTAAATATTTCCCAACATAAAACCAATGTCACCTTACAATAATTGATTTTGAGTTTCAGTGTTTTAAAATAAAATATCAAACAGAACGAAATTTCAATGTACCATTTATAATTCAGTAATATGAGAGAATTGGTTAGGGGTCTGAAATACTTTTGCAAGGCACTGTATCTTTTGCAAAGCAAATAAGCTGTTCGCCATAATCATTTCTTTAGTGTGTTACTTCTGTACTTTGCTGATTTGTATGTGTTGGATAACTTCATTAAGCTCACGTTGGAGTAATTTAAAATGCAAATGCATGGGGATAAACAATGTTTGTTTGTTTGTTTGTTTGTTTGTTTGTTTGTTTGTTTGTTTGTTTTTTAGTAAATGTTTTACAGTATAAATGATGACACTGTACTGCTTTCCCATCCTTGTTGCTGCATTCTGATTATCAGTTATTCCCATATGGCTCAATCTCAGGATATCTCCAGTTCTTGATAAACACATGTTACATATTCTTTCATTGAAAGCATGTTACATATATTCTGTAGCTTGCCAATACCTGAGCACAAACTGTGCCAATTAGAGCTCGAGGAGGAATATGTTGATGTCTTGCATTGCCTCCATGTGAAAAAATAAATAATTAAATGGAAATGTGTTGGTAGCAATAAGTGTGATTCATATGTCCTACTGCTTTATTCTCCTAGCAGGTAGTCGCATTCAAATACATATTCCTTTTCACATTGTATTTCAGGCACATATTACACATTTGTAATGCATGCATTTGAGAATAAAACAGTGTGTACAGCTATTTAATGATAAACTAAATAAAAATGCAAAACTGGAATTAAACTGGTTCAGATTAAAAACATTTCATTCTTCAAGCCTTGGATTATTTGGTGGCTAATACTGAGGATACAAATACATTTACATTTTCAATGTTTTTTAATAAGAATGTTGCAATGTAAATTTAATTGACAAACATTGCTTAAAACAGTAGCTGTATAAAAAAATAAATAAATAAATAAATAATTTTTGCTCATTATTGGAATTCCTCGAAAGCTTTGCGAAGACCAGCATCTTCTGAAGACATTTTACAGGGATTTGTAGGTTGTTGAATGTTTAACAGACATTGGTAGTTTAATCTTGTACTGTAATAGTTTAATGATACCTGTTATTTTTGTAAAAAGGAAGAGGGGATAAATAAACAGTGTAGCATGGATTAATACATACACTGTCTATGAATCTTCAATGCGTTAAACAATTTTCATGGCTCTAAAACTGCTGTTATAAAATGAAAAATACAACCAACAATCCTTTACAGACAATATCTACTACCTCCTGTTCTAGTTCTGTTCTATTACACTGTGCAGCTTTTTAAAGGAGCTCAATAACTTGCAGATAAAGTGTTACAAAATGCATTGACCCTTTTCAAAATTTGTGTTTTTAAAGTATAATATATAATGTATGATCCAGGGCTTTGGGGTTTTGATCTCCTAGGTCTGCTGTCCATTCTTCCAGCACAGTGACAGGTGCTGTGAATTTAAGTTGCACAGGCATGCTGGAGCTCTGTTTTAATGGTGCACGCTCCAAGTTTGATAGAGAGTATATTAGTGTGCAGTGTGGCATAGGAATCCAGTCCCAGGCTTTTGTCCTTGGTTTTTACCCTGGGGACTTTCTACAGGAGAATTGGTATTAGAGAAAGGTGTACTGTTAAACATGAATCTATTGGCTAAAATAAACTATTTTTTGTTATGGTTCATTGAATACTGTGCTTCGCCCTGCAGTTATTTGTTATACTTTTTAAAGCACAGTGAGGAGCCAGACTAATTTTAAATTCGAGCGCATCAGAAGATATATTTATGTAGGTGTATTCATTATTATTGTTGTTTTAGATTTATTTGTTTGTTTCTGCTATACAGTACTTGAAACTTTTTGATAATGCCTAATTTGTTTTGATGAATTTCTGCACATAAGCTCTGATAAAGGACCAGGTTCCATATCAAAACATGCTTGTCAGTCTTGTTTTAAAGAATAAAAAAAGAAATTTGCAAACTGTGCAAGCAGTGGAGTGAATAATATATTGATTGTCTCAGCCATGCAGCTTACAAACCCAGATAACAGAATTATGAAGAATGCTCCAAGGCATCTATATCGCATAATTTTGAAATTTAAGTTTATTTTAATATATAACCTGCATCATTTTATTTCATATAACTTTTTTTGGGCCACTGAAAACCCAGATTTTAATCAACATTGGTAAACTCGATTCAGAACACGGATGCTGCAAAAGATACAACTGGTTATAAATATGAATAATGACATGACAATGATGTAGTACATTATTTAACTCTCCTTTTACTCTACGCTAGTTGCTTGTCCCTTCCTTGTTGCAATCCTGTGAACTGCTGAAAAAATAACTCTGCTTTACCTTCTGTAAATTCATCAACATTGTTTACAAAGCGTCTTCCCCACAAAATGCAGCATTAGGGAAATACATAAATAAATCAATAACTGCATACATACACCTGTACCTGTCAACATTATTTCCAAGAAGGATTATGGGACTGAGGAGTAGAGAGAGATACACCAACAAACAGCTAGGATTAATTGGGATATGTGTTTTGTTAAATGGGTTAAGGATTTCTGACACAAATCAGCAATTTTACAAAAAGTGTAGTTGGGCAGGAGTGGTATTTTGACTTTATTATTGCATGGTCAGGGGTTAAAGGTGCACAATAACAAGTGTCAACAGAAGCATTTTTTATGTTGGCTCCCTTTTGCTACATATACTGTACCTCTAGTGCAATATACTCATTTCTGGAACCTTCCTGAGTAAAACATGTCTGCCAGAGTAATGATACTGGCAAACATTATAGAAACAGGTTTAATTTTACATGTTCTGCCAAAATGTAGACTAGTGTTGTCCGGCATGCAAGTTGCCCACCTTGGTCTGAGATCTGCTAATTTAAACATACATATGGCAAAGTGTCGCCACCATTGAAACCAGAACCCTAGAATCAACCTTTTTATTGGGTCTCTCTTTGACCAGAGGGCTAAATATTAGCATCAGTTAAAGCATTAGTGATAGATGAAAACCTAAAGGTAAAGCAAAGTATTGCACTTAATGCTTCTTTTAAGCTGTTTACAACATGATCTTTGCTCATTCAACATTATACATTTAAAAAAAAAAAATTTTTAGATCAAGACAAACAAAATTTAAGCTTTTACGGTGAATGTGTTGACACAGTGGTGGCATCCAAGTACTGTAGTTTAAAAGTGTCATGCCTTTTCTTAGTAGATATCATATTGAATTATTGTAACCAGGTAAGCCAAGTATACTGCCTTTGCATTATTAAAATTGAATTCATAAATGTTTAAAATAGACTGATTTATAAAACTGCTGTCATCTTTTTAAATCTGTTAATTATTTAACTACAGGATTTGAAATTAGAATGTAGAAAGTTTCCGCTTCTCCTGAAATAATGTTTAAAAAAAATATTCAATAATAATGAACAAGTATGCACATTTTAATATGGTGTAGGTGTTTTGGTTCAGACATTGTTTAAAAAGACCATGTTGAAGACTAACTTTGTTGAAGGACACCCTATCCTCACCCCCAGATCCTAAAATAAACCACTGTCGTTTCTTCTGTTTTTTGTTTTTAGGTATTGACTGTCCTCGTGGGTCTAGGAATACTGCTGGTGGAATTCAGGATGCCGAGCCATTCAGTGATGAGGCTTGTCTTTTTACCAAGGAGCTGGTGCTTCAACGTGAGGTAGGACAGATTTCTAGCCATTTGTCTAAGTTGGGAAATTTGGAGTAGTTGTTTTTTTAAGGCCCCTGCTGCATAGCAGTTGTGTTCAGAGTAAGATGCTTTTCCACACATGCATATGACATACAGAAGAATTAAACAGTTGAATGCATTGAACCTTTGGATTCAAGGGCAGTCTTGCAGAATATTTGTGCTACTCTTTGTCCTCTTTGAACTCATCATTTAAATGAATATTAGGTCAGTCAGGGGTTCTGGTGAGCACGAGCTAAAAGCTAGCTATAGGGGAAGCTTGTGGCAGGTTGTCTGAAAAGCACTTGAAATGATATTGCAGTAGTGAAAAGCATTAGCAGCTGCCAGTCCATTGCATTAGGATGTTGTAAGACCTATCTATGCATTTGCTCTTATACACAGTCAATGTCAGCAATTCTGTATTTGCCTTCCTGAGTTATTAGCACTTAATATAGATTTAATAAAATATAATTGCTTTTAAAGCAGAACTTTTTCAACTTGAACTGACCTTGACAGTGTTGGTTTTTAAACAACTGAATCTCTATTGAAAATATTGAATATATGCATATTGCTGCTTCAAACATATTTTATTGTGTGAATTTTCCATTTACGTGGACAGTGAACTTAATGCTTCACATCGTCCAGTTTTTAATACACTGTACATACTGATTTTAGGGGGTTTAAAATGTATAGGACTTATTTGTCCAGACATTTATGGTAAAGTAGAGGTACAGGGTAATAAGTATTTTGAAGAGCCTAATAATAGTGAGGAGGCATTTAAAAAAAAAGACTTCTAGGTAGGCCTAGTTCTGGATTATGTGGAAAAACATCCTGTCCAATATAACTTTAACAGTGTTATTGGCAAGTTATTAAAGCATCAAATCTTTGCTTTGGAATATCAGACTGCCTCCCTAATCCCTTAACTTGCTGATATTGTGCAGACGTTTACTGCTTCACTTTGCATTGAAAGATTAGAACATGCTTCAGTCTTGTACTAACGGGACTTAACTACAGGACACACATTACAGTTCTTGGCATATCTGTGCTAGCTTGCCCCACAATATTCTATAGACCCTCGCAGTAACCACTGCTGCTTTTAATATACAGCATGAATTTGGGAAAGGGGAGGAGGATAAGGGATTAATTGTGCCTACAGTACTGTACATTTTAATCCTGTGTACTACTATTTTTAATAAACTTTTTTGCATTAATTTCACATGATCTGAACTCATATTTGAGCATGACAGATGCTGCAATGTAACAGTCAAGACGGGTGCTGTTCTGAAAAAGCATGTACTAAAACTCACAAGATGGGGTTTAGTGTGATTCAATTAGAGAAAATAAAGCCCCTTAGGCAGCGCTGCAGTGCTACAGTGTTCTTCTTTGGAAGATGAAAATTGGCTTCAACTACTTGATTGCTTTGTAAGGGGGGGGGGGGGGTACGGATGCCTCTGTCTGCCTAATGAGCTGTTTAGCCACACAGTGAGAGCAATGTTATCAACCACACTTTAACCTTTCATGGGGCTGATTGCTCTGTGAACCTTTTAATGTTTTTCTTTTTTCTGAACTGTGCTATTCATTTCCTCCCGTTTTAGACCTTTTTTTATATTAACTTGAATTTAGGACTGCTGTAATCCTATAAATTTAATGAATACGCTGTTTTTGCATATGGTACAAACGACTGGAGGTGTGTACAGCAGTTTGGCAGTGATGTATGAATGCATGAAGTGTCAAGTCCAATGCAATGGCCTAAAGTTCTACAAGGCAAAATTGTGATTTTGAGTTGTGCAGAAAAATGGAAGAATTATTCCACTGCCATTCTTGATCAAGCACACAGTTACACATTAGAAGTGAAAACCAGAGCCCCTGCTGTCCCTGCATACTGTCAGACCTCCTCTCAGACAGGCTCAGGGAGGGAGGTTGGTGGCGAGCACAGTAATACAACACGAATACATTTAGAATGGCTTTCGAGGAATTAGAATGCATGTGTAAAGGCTGCAATGAATGAATAGATGGATGATTATTAAATCAGTTATTTCTTTTCTGTACAGTTTGGTTTTTACAGCATTTTGAGCTGCAGCGGTCATTACTGCTACAGTAGTTAAGTTTGAAAAGAGATGTTCTTAGGCACATGGTTCAACTATAATAAGCAATATTTGAGAGTTCAAATATAAAAATGTGTGTGTGTTTTTTTACTAGATTTGCTGCATTTAAATGTCAGGTTCATGCATTTAGAACGCAGCATCAAATAATACCTGTGCGTTGCCAGAGGCTCTTTTGGCAGCCATATCTGGGTTTCTTTGCAACCAATAGAAGGTCAAATTTTCCCCACAGCTAGCCATTCAGAAGTGATAGGGGAGGGACATAAACACCTTTTTATTTGTTTGTTGGTGCTAGTTTTCAAAATCTTGCGTGGCTCTAAAAATATACCTGTGTTTTCTAGCAACAAAACTAATATAGGAACAATAAATACATAAAAACTACTTGTCTGATGGGCAAAGTATAACGGCAAAACTTGGCTCACACAAATCTTGTTCGGGACATCGGGCGATAGGAATTGCACACCCCTGCCTGTACTTGTTTCCCAAGGGCATTGCCTGTCATTGAGATGTCCTGGGTCAGTGCAATTCCATCGTTCAAATGCAGCTAACTCCAGCTATTCCCCCTCCTGAGAGGCAGGCACTAACATTATCTGCAATGAATGACGGCCCTCCTGCTTTTTCTTTTCTCCATTTAGCTGCCTTTTAGAATATAGCTGGCATCAATATTGATGAACAGTTTTGAGAATCGCAGCAGGTGTTTGCAGGGTTGGCTTTAGGAAATGCTGCTTAAGTTTCAGTTTTATTTTATTATTTATCTATAATCCCAAGAAACCAATTTACGATGCATAGCAATTTTATTAATTAATTTATTTAATCTATTATTATTATTATTATTATTATTATTATTATTATTATTATTATTATTATTATTATTATTTATTTCTTAGCAGATGCCCTTATCCAGGGCGACTTACAATTGTTACAAGATATCACCTTATTTTTACATACAATTATATTTATACAGTTGGGTTTTTGCTAGAGCAATCTAGGTAAAGTACCTTGCTCAAGGGTACAGCAGCAGTGTCCACCACCTGGGATTGAACCCACAACCTCCCGTCAAGAGTCGAGAGTCATAACCACTACTCCACACTGCTTATAATGGCCCTTCATTTTGAAAATGATATACAAAATGTTATACTTGAATTGCTTGAGTATAGAACTCAGTATGTAGTTGAGTGCCTAAGTTCTGAGTGCCTGCACAGAATGAATGACCCTGGTCAAATGTCACAGAGCATATTTACTATAAGATAACATAATAAATGTAAAGGTCAAATTAGTGTCTTTTGCCAACTGCTAGATGTAATCTTAATTTATTGAGTGATACATCAGGAAAATGAAAGTAGTTGGCAGTGTAATCCCCACAAGAAAAGAAGTAATACAGTGAACGTTTCCACTTTTAGTGATCGTGTCACTAAAATACACAGGGCGAATATAGAAGCTTCAATTCCTGAGCATTTTTTGGCGTTCAGTCTGGTCTCTGGGTTAATCCCTCGAACAGTGTTCATGCACAATACCTTTACACTCCTGATTCTGAATTTTGTAATGTGCAATTGCTCTTTAATGCCTCATAAGAAACTAGTCCAAAAATGTCCTTCCAAACCGACTATTCTATTTAACAGCACCTTTTATGTGATCAGTGAGAACAAATGCCAAGAACCAAAAGCATGGACAGGATGTTTATAAGGGGAAGAAGTAAAACATGTTAAATGCTAAAGTCCTGTGCAGTTTTCAGTAAACACTTTATACTTGAGATCTTGTCACAACTTGCAGTCGTCATTCAGTGCACTATGAAAGAATCCCAATTAGATTGGAGTGGGTGTTTGTCAGCAGTAAAGAACAAGCATGTGCAATGCAGACACTGGTTCATAATACTTTTACAGTAGGCACAGGTGCTCTGCTGCTGTAGAAGAATGAGCAATTGAGTGTGTGTGTGTGTGTGTGTGTGTGTGTGTGTGTGTGTGTGTGTGTGTGTGTGTGTGTGTGTGTGTGTGTACACAAATTGAAATATAGATTTAAATGTTCCATGTAGCTCTGCAGTATAATTTTAAATGAAAAGCTATGGTAGTTGGAGAGTACTACAGAGAGCCTGCCTGAAATGTGTGATACCATGGAAACGGTCCATGTTCCTTTCAACTCCAGTACATAATATTGCAGATCACTTTACACTAGGTAAATACAAATAATAATAAAATACTGTTACTATGATGAATGATTAAAACAGTTTGGGAGAATCGGTTGCGTCAGATGAATCACATTTTTCTCCCAGTAAAACAAAGTAGATTTTTATTGTTTATGAATTGAAATACCTAACCATCCATTTCAAAATAAATGAATAATAATAATAATAATAATTCAAAAAAAAAAATGCTAATAATATTGGATTGTGTCGATGCAGTTTTTGGTTACTAAAGCTTTTTGTGTGAATAGTAATAGTAAAACTGGCAAATCCATGAATAGCAGTTGAATTAAATCCATACTTTTTCCCTTGGGTGTGCCAGCTACTGCCTCAGAATTTTAATGGCATAAGTAACTTGTATGTATACAGAATTCTAGCACTGCAGCTTGTGTAATTATTGTGTAAGATGTAGGGTTTCCCAGCACTGTAGGAGGGAGAGTAGTCTGCTGAGGGAGCGTGTGATGACTGCAGGAGTGGTGCTATGAATTGCAATAACAGAAGAGGGCCAGAGGTCTCCTTCAATCAACCGTAGACCTCTTGCAGCTAGTTGTATAAAAAATATATGAGGCAGCTGAACTGATGGATAAGCTACTAAAACAGTTTGGTTTGTTGTCTAATGTTAAGTTTTGTGTTAAAGCAGGGTTAAAGGCACATGTGTGGTTGAGTTTAGTGAGGTGTATGCAGTTTTTGTGTATCACTAATAAAGTAACTACAAAACCTAAATGTACTGTGCTTCATTATATAATACTTATATGCAACCACAAGCTTTATTCTGTTGAGGGAGATGTCCTTGGTAATGTCAATTTTTTTTTTTTTTAGAAATCTGTCTGTTTTCTGGAGTACCAGTAATGGTGAATCTTAAAACCTGAAACACGCAAGCCATGCTATAAAATGTTTGTGGGGCAATTGTATTGTGCTAGCTCTCTGTCACATCATTTGTGCTGTGTTGCTCAGTATAATCAGCTGAGCCATGAATCACACACATTCCCGATTACAGATGCTGCACTTCTGATAGATTATAGACTACAAATGACCTTTATGTTCAAACGATTTGCTGTAATTTTAAAGATATGTCTTCCAGCAGGAGACCTTTCGGTGCAGCAAATTTATATATATATATATATATATATATATATATATATATATATATATATATATATATATATATATATATATATATATATATAATATATAGATATATATAGGAGGCTGTGTGGTCCAGTGGTTACAGAAAAGGGCTTGTAACCAGGAGGTCCCCAGTTCAAATCCCACCTCAGCTACTGACTCACTGTGTGACCCTGAGCAAGTCACTTAACCTCCTTGTGCTCCGTCTTTCGGTTGAGACGTAATTGTAAGTGACTCTGCAGCTGATGCATAGTTCACACACCCTAGTCTCTGTAAGTCGCCTTGGATAAAGGTGTCTACTAAATAAACAAATAATAATAAAAAAAATAATTATATAAAATGAGTTGAGTCAACCCCTGAATTGATGCATTCTTTTTTTGTCACCCTTTTTTTTAAAATTAAAAATCCCCTTCAGTCTTTCAAGGACATTGCATGTACTGACTTGCAAGACTATTGCATTGGACTAGTCTTCCTGTATAATTTGCAAGACAAGCAGAACTTCCAGGCAGTGTGATTTAACTTTACCTTT
Organism: Acipenser oxyrinchus oxyrinchus; assembly: GCA_030684275.1. Taxonomy (NCBI): domain Eukaryota; kingdom Metazoa; phylum Chordata; class Actinopteri; order Acipenseriformes; family Acipenseridae; genus Acipenser; species Acipenser oxyrinchus. Next base: position 12,510,503 of record CM060256.1, on the reverse strand, counting down.
TAAACTCTGCTGATCAGCAGTCATCACTTTCATGAGTGCCTTCTCCATTGCTGTTGCTTACATTGCTATTCTCTTACACTTGCTGTCATGCTGTTCTAGATTTATATTATTATTACTTGCTGTTTTGAGCAAAAACTGTATATAATTAGTTTTAACTGAAAAAAGTGTTTTGAAACCTAATTCTATGGGTTTAAAAAAAAAAAAATCTAATGGTGACAACGATTGAGGCTGTCCAAAGTATACATTGTGTTACAATGTTAATGACAAAACCAATTTGTACAAGTAGTAGTACTGTGTAAGCATTACCATGTATACCACCTACTTGCATAGTTTGAACTTGCATCTACAAGTTAATTCTCTAACTGTCCCCTAGGAGAATCCATCCTGATTCTCTGTGGTGATGAATTGCTTGTAACAAAGCATCACCAGATATTCACGGATAGGAAATTGGATTCTCCTGCATCTCCGGGTCAGTTTTTCTTTCTTTTTTTATTTAGTTTCTATTATGTTTTAAAATTTAATGAAGGTTATGCGAGCAGCAATATACTGTAAAGTATGTTTCTTGTATGTTGCGTTGCTGAAAGATAAGATGAAAAGCCACATAGAACTGCAGTCTGCTGCAGAGTTGTGCTCCCGTATATATTCGGTTTTTGCCTGAAGCATCCTAATTTAAAAATCATGCAATGTGTTTTGTCCCGCTATCATTTTGCTTGTGACATCCCAGTGCTAGAATGCAATATTTTAAACTAATTGATCTCTGTGCTTGAATGGTATAAAAATACTTAATTTGAAATAAGAAGCTGGGAATTTGATGTCGAAAAAGGCCAGACTACAGCTCCCAGTGATGCCTTTCTTTTCTTGGCCAACATTTATCAGTGGTGCTGTCACATATGTTAACCACAGTAAGCATAGGTAGAAAATTGTGACATCTCTGCACATGACTGAGTAATTGACCTCCTGTGATAAGTGCGAGTGGTGTAATGATTCAATTAACAGTCCTGAACCAATGCTTCCCAATAATGTCAGTGTTTTATTTATTTAAAAGCAACAGAAACCACCCCTCTACCAACTATGGTATCGGGGGGTAACACCTTCCGGTTTCCACCCACCATCAAGGCGGTCCATCTAGGAGGCAGCATCCTTATCACCGTCCTTACACAGCATCGTTTCCGATCGGGAGGGAGATTTACAACATTGACTCTTTCTCTCTCTATCACACCTCCATATTGAAAAATATCCAGTTTGCTACAGGCACAGTGCTGCTGGGTGGTGTGTAGGCCCTGTATAATTTGATGCAGCTCAATCTCTATAACAGTGATAAGGAAATGCTATAAACCATGAAAAGATTTTCTCGGTGTGCCACAATTTTGTTATTGAACTCCTTTAATACAGTAACATTGAACTTCATATGGTTTCCTAACTGGTGAGAGCAGGTGACAGTAGCTTGTATTCTGTAGTCTTTCCAAAGTCACAATCATTTTTGGATAGTGATCTACACTAAACTGCTTTTCTGGACAGGCTGAATTCACAAACTCCTAGAATTTTTTTTTTTCTCTCAAAATAAATTACTCTTATAACTGACCATTAGCACTTTGTGTGTCTTTATTTACTCGCCAGTTGCAAGTGAGATCAAAAGTCAGCCGAGTTTGTGTAGCAAAGTGACTTACAGAATTGTATCTTCTGTCATCAAAAACAATAATTGTACATGGCAACTTAAGGAGTAATTATTTTGCTCTAGTTAAGGCCATATGCTTGCATCATGAATTTTAAATGTAAATGTTTGCAAATTAAGTCCTTTGATTTTCCAATGAACTATAGTAAATTATTATTATTTGTTTATTTAGCAGACGCCTTTATCCAAGGCGACTTAGACTAGGGTGTGTGAACTATGCATCAGCTGCAGAGTCACTTACAATTACGTCTCACCCGAAAGACGGAGCACAAGGAGGTTAAGTGACTTGCTCAGGGTCACACAATGAGTCAGTGGCTGAGCTGGGATTTGAACCGGGGACCTCTTGATTACAAGCCCGTTTATTTAACCACTGGACCACACAGCCTCCATAAATTATGAAATGTTGCAGAATGATTCTGGTTTCTGATTAACTTTGCATGTGCTTCTAGGTATGTGAACAGAGACATACCTTGTGTAATTATCCTCTTAAAATGTACAGTAGTACTTTGTCAGGTCATGTACTATAGCTTCCAAGTCCTTTTCTATTTTCTATTTAATTGTTCCTATTGTCTCAGGAAAGGTGCTTAGAGGCATCCCTTCCAAGGTGTAGTTGTTCACTTCGGGCTTCTGGACCAACACCTGTTAATGACTTAAGACTTCATAATGAGGTCTCAAAATGAGCAAACATTTAGTTCCAGGGTGTACGTTATGTGGGTCATGTAGTAATTTACTGGAGATAACTGTGGGAATGATTTTATTCAATAATTGCATTTAACTTCGGGTCTACTGTATCAGCCACATTCGTCTCCTGAACGAATTCCCACGAGGTGAAGGAGACCACAATATTGATGGAATCTCAACTTAATTAAGGCAACTGTAACTAATCTGTATCTCTTTCTGCCTGGTGATCATTCACTGGTATTGCTGGAAGGTCAATGCACATAGGCTACATAATGCCTGCTGTATTAAACATCTACACTGCTGAATCGGCATTTTAATGTTGCATTTGTACAGTGCACAACCAAATCATACACTGCTGTTTTCACATGTTCTTATTGTTAAACAGTATGTGAAAGGACATGTCACTGGTAGGCATGTGACATTGAAAGGTTGTTTGGGGGGTTGCTTCAGTGGTGGTAAAACGTGGTGCTAATTCTCCTGAGGCGTACATTCTTTTCCTAGCCTGCTGGACAACATGGTTTATTCAGATATGGTTTTGTTCAAGGGACCAACAAGGGGGTGGTGTGGGGTGGTGGCTTCTTGTGTACAATTTACTGTCGGCATGACCTGAATTGAATTAACCAAACCGTTTATGATATTTTATTTTAAATGCTGGGCTTTTTGTCTATACTTTGGATTTTTCGGCCAATTCTTTATAGGGGTATTAATAGATGGGAGTTAAACTTTAAGCAAGTATTAAAACATTAACAGATTACATAAATGATGGCCTCCGTCTTTGATTTACAGTAGTGTTCCATTTTAAATCCATACACATGTAATCTTAAACTTATGATTCATCAAAGTAATAGCACTGTATGGGTACAGTGTTGAATTTGGATGATGTTTGTACACACATGCTGTAAACTGCTACTCAAACAGAAAGCTGTAAATGCACTGCACTGTTTTGTTATTTGAAACTCCTTAACCAGCTGTACATTTAGGCGATCAATAGGTAGTCCCTGTGCACAAGGATGATGGATATTCGTTGTTGTCGTGCGATTTGCGCCTGGTGTTGCTTGTCTCCAGATGCTCCTGCTTCGTTAACAGCTTTTTCAAAGCACTGTTTCCCTTTTGGTTTTCTCTCCTGTCCTCCGGAAAGATATGTTTATGGTTGCCCCAGCACTGGCTGTCTGTCACCCGACATCTGCTTTCTACAGAAACATACACCCTATTCCCTATAACAGTCTGATTTGAAAACCTGTCTTTGTGTGAGGATTATTGCAGGCATTCCAATGCACTGCTTTGTGAATGTTAGACCACCCAACAGTGCAGAGGAGGTTTGGTCTGGAAGGAAGGCACTTTCTTTATAGTCTATTAAATAAGATTACACAAGACATGCATTCCCAGTAGCCAAAGCTGTATTTGTATAAGTTAATTGAAATTTAAATACAGTATAGATTTTTAATTTTAGTTTTCTAAAGTTCCAAAATAAAAATTGTGAATTGCTGCATTAGAATTTACTTGGAATGTCAGATTTGTATTTATATATTTCAATTTGTTTAATTTAAAACAATTCCAAGAATGTGGATTTTTAGATGTTGTAGATTGTATAGATGTTCTAGACTGGGGTAAGGTTGAGATGGATAAACGATTAAAAACCCACTCTTTTTTGAGGTGTATACTTTGGACTAAAATACAAAAGTCCCCACCCTGTTTGTATTAGTTCAGGCAGTTTTAGATTAGCTCAACTTGAGCATGTTGTGCATAATCCTTTTGGTCTTACAACAGAATGCCTGCAAAGTGAGCTGCCTTTAAAATATGTTGAACATTTTGTAATGTAAGTGTTACAGCTCATGCAAGGTCAGCAACTTGTTACAGTTCTCAAGTAATTTTAATGATATCTGGAATTTACAAGGGGAAAGCTGAGGAAAACAGTATTACCGTCTCTGAATTAAGCAGCAAAATTAAGAGCACACATCTTAAGGAACTGCCAGTTTCTTCAAGGTACAAGTTTTGCTTCTTGCTAACCTGTTTTCCCCTCTTCAGGCACATTCATTGTTCTGATTGTTCTGAGCTGTGTAATTTGTGTAGTGTTGTAGAGTGAGGTGTTTGCCCTTTTCCCATATTGATTGAAGTGACTGGGAGAAAAATGATAAGCCAGGGATTGTCATTTATCATAAAACACAGTATCTGTTGCAATTCTAGAGCCTATTCCTGCTGGTTGCTGTTTCTGTACTCCCTCATTCTCAACCCTTCAGGTCTAGGATGTCAGGTTTAGGATATGACTCTCGGAGTGATGCAGTCACCTTTTTTATAAATTACAACAGTTGCAAAACGCTCAGTAACTACAGGAACGTGTTTCTGGTGCCCTGCACAGCCCATACATAGTTACTGTTATCTAATGTCCATTTAAAGATTTGTTGTGCTAAACCATTTTTCTCCTGTGCTATGCCTCCTGCAACCATAGATTTCTGTAGGGATTATGTGGTCTTCTGAAGACAGAAAATCACCTTGTAAGTGAAAACCTCTTCACTGACATTCTAGAACTTGTTTAGAAATGATTTGCACGAAGCCAAGTTAAGGGTTAAAGGGATGGATTTCTTTTTTTTTCTTACTTTTTTAATTTTTTAAAACCAGTTTTTGCAGATTCAGTGAAGACAAAAGGTACATATATGCACTTGGAGTAAAATTCGAAACTGAGGACTGTATGAGGACCTACCTGAGTGCCCCAAGCTGTGACTGGATTGTATTTTATCTTTAAGATGACAAAATAAAATTCTCATTCCATGGATTTGCTGTGGTGTTCTTTCAGAAGGTTTCTGCTCCCTGCTGTGTTCAAATAGCGTGTTGCTGGGTACAGTGGATTACTGCTGTTAAAGCTGGTGTAGGCAGGTTTACTAAAGATCTTATGTTACAACTACAGGAACCCTCCCTACACCAAACTCAGAGAGTGAATTAGAATGTGTGCGTCTGTATGTGGTTTTATTAGTAACACGAACATATTTGCCTCCTTTTTTTCTTTGATCCATGGGATAATGATGTAAAAATAATGTGTAAAAAATAATGTAATTGTATGTAAAAATAATGTGATCTCTTGTAACAATTGTAAGTCGCCCTGGATAAGGGCGTCTGCTAAGAAATAAATAATGATGCCACTGGCTTTCTAATCTTCAATGGGCTATGTAAAATCCAAATTTATTAGTGCTGGGACAAATATCTGAATATTTGAATGAACATTGCTCCACATGTATTCAAAAGCAAAAATCCATATCCGTGTCCACAGAGATTAGTTAGAAAATTGAAATGCGTATCACAATGTGTTTTGCACCACCTTGCCAGAACGTGTACTGTTTTGGCTTGAAATTCATACGTAACTTAACCTACTGTGTAACATCCTTTGCTTTTGTTGTTAATTTGGTGGGGTAAAGTAAGGCCTTCACAATCTATAGTCTTCTGTGATATTTTATGTTGAATACAGTTTTAGATGTAATGGCTTTGATTTAGGTTTTTTCAAATGAATTCATTTCCCAATACTTGACTCAATTTTGAATGAATATCAGAACATAGAGCCGTTTGCTTGTATTATAATTAGGCGTGCTATTTTTCAATTTTAATCGGTAAAGCTCAAATGTCAAATTCCCCAAAAATATGAGTTGGACTGAAATAAATTTATGTACTATAAACGTCGGTAAAACCACTCGCATTTGAATTACCAAAATTATAATTTAGTAATCATCTCTAGTTTGTAGTTTTAATACTTGCTGTCTGTCCCATGTCCATTCCGCTCTGAATGGCTAGGGGTTTCACTATCAGTGATTTCATCCTGTTCTGACAGATCTCATTGACTGAAGCAGCGCTAGAATGCTCTCATTGGTTTAAATGACTGTCAATCATCAAACCTGCACCGACTGTGCACTTTCATTTGCCAGCTACAGCCAGCGCCTGTCATTCAAAACGGCTACTTTGAAATTAGCTTGTTTAGGTGTGGGTAGGCTTTTGCTATAGGTATACGGTGACAGTTACAAGTTTGATTTGAAAATGGGACGCAAGAGGAAAACTCTTGAGTACAATGAGTATTCTGCACAATAGTCTGGTGTGTTGTAGTCACACATTCTCTGCTTCAATTGAAAAACAGATTGGAAAAAAAACCTGGTAAATTCTTCCAAAAATAAGTCGATTTATTAATCGTCAATTTGGCAAAAAAATACAAATCGAATAGTAGCAAGCCTAATTATAATTAATAGTTTAATAGTCTGTGTATACTAAAACCAAATCAAGTACTGACTATACTGAGTAGCCTGATGACTAAAACAAACCCAAGTAAAGCAAAGCAGTTCCCAATGTTAAGTATCAAGCAGTGAAGATGAGGACATTAACTCCTGATGATTTGACTTGGTTATTTTAGGCATCAGGATGAGTTTTTTTTTATTCTTTTATGTTTTTATTGTTTTACATTGTTTGACATTGTGAAAACAAATAAGGAATTGCTCTATAGTAGTGAAGTTTACTTTATTCTCCGAGTCAATTTCTCAGTCTGAAACTGGGGTTTGAGTTTGAAAGCTTCTGGCAATAGTTTAGCATTTGTGTTATGGAGGTTGTCGATTCCCCCTGGCTGTGGGGCTGAGGCTGTGAGCAGCAGTTGTGTAAGTGATCCAGGTGGTCAGATGTTGAGTGAATGTCCTGTTGGCTCTGGGAGAGGGGGGTGGGTGGGGAATAGAGGGAGTGGTGGTCATCTGTTTTCTTCAAGAGGCTTAATTATTGGAAAATGATGTTTATTTGTCAATTCAATACATACATACATACATACATACATACATACATACATACATACATACATACATACATATATATCTATAATTTTTTTTTTTTTAATCCAAAATGTTCCTTTCCTACATTATTTCACAGACCTCTCATCCACAGTTCAAGCATAGACCTGATTTAAAAATAGACTTGTAATTGAACTGTACACTTTTTTTTAATTTTTTTAGCCCACCTTTTTTTCCCCACAACCTGCTTAAATATTTGGTCATTGATGTGGTTTGAGCACAAATGTTCCATAATTATACTTAGTTTAAGGATGCAAATTGTCTTGTATACCCATCTCTTCACTGTCTATTTAAGAAATAAAGAAATAAAAACAAATACATTAATTAGTTGAAATGTTTTTGTTTGGTTGGTGGGTGTGACATTTTCAGTTCTCAAGCACCAACACATTTTGTAGCTGTGAAGATTTTACATGAACAGTTTTTCATTAGAATGCTAATTGCTTCATCATTAAGGAAGGTGTTTGCATTATGTTTATGTGAAAGATAAGTTGTTACTGTTACAGATTGCAGTCTTATTCCATGTGTTGCTACTGGTTTGACGTACAGTTCTTGCCTTTCCTTTTGTTCCGTGTTGTCCAATTTTGTGGTGACCCAAGTCTGTAAGAGGATTCTGACCTTTTTCTAAACACTATAGATGCAAGATAAGTTTATATTAAAGGCTGCTCTTTCAGCCAATCAGAGCTCATTTCATCGTCTATATTACATGACAGAGAAACCATATTCATAACATCAGCCGTGTCACTTTCTGTTTTCACCGTGCTGTATGTCACTTGCTTAAAAAAAAAATACATGAGGAATTCCATTCAAATGCAAAATCTGTTAAAGTGACATCACAATTGGGTGTATATTTCAGCCACTTAACAGTAGTCTCTTGTCTTAATAATAAAGCAGTATACTGTATTAGACTTATAGGATGGTGAACATCTGTCTGGGCTATTTTGATGCTCGTAGCTCTTGAACGCTTTCAGCCGTGGTTCATTACTTTCCCTTCTGCTCCTGACTATTCTACAGTTGTGTGAAATCTAGAAATAGATCAGTAAAAGTAAATGAAGAATATTCTATTTTAAACTAAAAGAAAAAAAAGTACTTTTGTATTCTTTTAAAATACATTTATTTAAAACAAAATTACAAATTGGGGCTCCAGACAAAGTTTTTGGCTTGGGAGCCAATGGCTCATAGGACAAAAAAAAGTCACCAAATCCAATTGCTGGGTGGGTGCCACTTCAGGACCAAGTTGGTGGTGATAACTACAATAAATGTGCACAGTTCTTGGAAACAAAAGTTGTGAATCTGACAAAGGAGAAAATGTTCTCAATGCAGATTATTTTTAAAACATAATTTTAATATTTTGAGTTTTATTGAGGAACACTAAGTGATCTACATATTCTGGTTCATAAAAATCAACTGGATTTGAAACTGGCCGGAGCATGTCTAATTTCGCCATCACCCTGATAAGATTATCAACATTAATAATCTGCTTCCATTTCGTTCAGCTGCCGGCGGACTTGACAAAAACACCCATAACACCAGTGATTGGTAGTTGAGGCTGCTAGAGTACATGGTAATAAATACTATTCTCTAATTATCAATGTAGACACAAAATCATACATGCTCAAGTGTACCGATACAGGGGTCACGATTGATAATCACATCCTAAAGAAAAATCACGGTTCACCGTGTGAAATCGGTGAATTGGCACATCCCTAAGTGAGTTGAGTGACATCCCCTTTTCCAAAAACGGATTCCAACATCATTGCATTTCTGTAATTGTATGATCACTGTGCTATTCATGCAGAGCTGTATTAATGCATGGTGTCCACCCCGTTACTAAGAATTATCCACATATCGTATCTTATATAACCCAAGATTTACTTTGTTTACATAGTTACAAAAAACTATTAAAAATAAATAAATAAAATAGATACACCAAAAATGTAGTATTGCAGAATAAATGTCAGCTGACATTGCTATTTTAATAATCTGTTTACGTATGTGTTGTGTTCCCTTGTTTCACCAGCACTGTATGGGCTCCAAACATTTTATGCATCACACTTTGGATCAATTCAGTTCAACCTGCAAGTTCAGTAATGAGACATTGCCTGGATGCCTTGCTATCCCTTTGAAATCCGGCTCTGATCAGAGTATTGCCTTGTTACTTTGCAGAAAATATGTTAATGAGGAGAGAATGAGAAACCTAGAAGTGGGTGTGTTTTTTAATTTCCTTTTCTCTCAACACTAATGAAAATGTTAAGGGGCTCAGCTGCAACGTTTACTTTGAGATTATAGCAGTGCATTTGATATTCAGTTGAACTATGCATCCTGTAATAGACTTTCTGTGGCAAAACCATGCAGCTGACATTTCTACCTTTTAACTGGCGATTTTCTGTTGCAGCTCTGTAGCATTCTTTCAAGCATGGTCTTGGAATTGCACATGTCTGAAAAGACTTTGAATTTGTACCTGTCTTGTGTCCTCTAGGGTAACAGCTAGCAGTGTGGTGCCTGGCAGTTTTCTTTTAGCAGTGTTAGCAGACTTGAGCTCCTGAAAATGTCTCTGTTGTACCCCAGAGGATCAGAATAGTGTATCTCATAAGGTAATAGCAATAGTGGTCACTTGCTTTTTAGCTTTTTTCTGTATTGTAGTGTTATCCTTGAGGGATAAGCTACTCCTGTCCCAAGGTGCAAAAGTCATCGGTTACAGCTGTATTTGTGTATGGAATGGTTTTTACCCATAAACCAGAGATTGAAATATGAAGTACATTGATTCCCAGCACTGACTCATGTGCTTTTACTTAATTTCTAAACATAAAAAGCTTCTGTGTAGCCTAAATTCTTTATGCAGCTTTGTCAGAGACTGGTTGATAAGCTATATATAATATATATATATATTTTTTTATTGTAATTGCTATAGATAGAGTACTAAGGGTTATTAAACATGTCTGTAGATAAACTGTTTCCATACCATGGAAAACCATTTTAATTGACCAATGTCAATTTCTCATTTGAAATAGCACAGCACCTCACACATCATGCAAGGTGATTTGTTATAGCATTTATTTCTAGGTTATCAGTGTGTGAATTTAAACTGTGGCCATCTGGCTTAGGGTCCGGTATCTTCACTGAACCACAAACACATTAAATTAATCTTCATTTTAATTGAGTAAGTCAACGATAAGCCATTAAACTAATTTACAGTTTAATTTGGGGGTTAAATTGATGTACGTCTCCTTAACTATTTATAATCATTAGAATTGGAATGTAATCCATTATCTTAGGAAATGTCTGTTCTTGGTTTGAAGGAGGAAACCAAATCTGATCAATCCACCATATGCAGTATAAACAAATTGGGATTCTGTTGAGCTATATTACCCTCTCTAGCTTTAAGTACCGTTGTATAACTGACGCTGCAGTGGTTATTCCTTTCTCTGTTCTCTGAAAGTTTCTGCTACCATGCTACTTTTAAATAAAATGCTACTCACTAAATCTATTGTATTGTGTGAAGATGATGACATGTATTGTACCATTAGGGGGCTGTCTTTATTTCAAAATTTAAGATTAAGAAATTCCATATGCTGTTAGGTTTATTTATTTGTTAATGTTTATGTAGAGGAAAGGGGTTAATTACCAATATAGTTAAATCAGAGAAACTATTGTGAAAACAGGATACGACTTAGGAATCTTTATCTACATGGCAGATTTTATGTGTTGTGTGTTGAATTGAAGCTCACTAAGGAAAACCTGCCAGATAGCAATTTTCACTGCATGACACCTGCCATTATAATATATTTTTTTTGTTGAATATGTTTCAAAAATTCAAAATCCCTTTTTTTTCTTGTAAGACTTAAAGTGAAAACAAACTGCATAATCTTAAAAGCATTCCCTTAACTTCCATAAGTCATATTTATTATGAAGTGTTTAGCGCTTCAGAGCACACGCACAGACATACACAGAGGATCCTCATAATCTCATCGTACCTGAAGCATTCCATAAGATGTACAGTATTCTATAAAGAGAATGTTACCCTGATGCTTTGACGTGACTCACTTGTTGTAAAAGGACCTTTATGCTTTCTATATAGTTCTAGTTTTTAGCTTCTAGGTTAGTTATAAGCTTAAGACTACGTGTTTTTCATTGCCATTTCTTAAGAAATCCTAAGATTTATTACACACCAACGGAAATGACTCGCCAATAGTATAATATGAAGCAATGTGCTTGTACTACATTATTGAGACATATTGCTATGGCGCCTTAAGAAATTGCCTAATTTACTTCCCCCTATTTTAAGTTTAGCAAAAGAAATTATTTGGCCACCCATCCAAAACTGCAGATTTCTGCTAAATTAACTTGCTTTGCAGACACACATTCACAAAAATGTGCCTTTTGGGACTAAAGGGGACCTGTTCTAATTAAACGTACAGTAAATGTTGATATGATTTGAAGCAATGCAGGGCATTTAAATGTAATCACCCCAAAATAGCCATGTGTTTTTTTTTTGTTTTGTTTTTAAATCAATGACTGTTTTGACATTAAACATGGGCATTTCGTGTGAATACTAATATTTTCCTTTAAATGTAACAATGTGATTCTGTTAGAATTTTAGTGATTTGCAACAAATCTCTCTCTCTCTTTCTCTCTCTCTCTCTCTCTCTCTCTCTCTCTCTTTATATATATATCTCTATCTATCTATCTTCTGCTTTCATTGGACAATCTCATTGAAGGATACCCTTGTGGTGTTTGAGTATTGGTGAACTGTTACAGATTCAATATTAATCCGACTCTTGTCTGTTTAACATTTTTCACCATGAGCAGTGCTACATTCCATCATGGCTGTCATTCAGCACACTTCTCTCATCTGAAGTAATTAGCAATATTAAAATGGAGAGCAAATTGTTTCTATTAGAACTTTGTGTTTCAACAGGCCTGCTGAAAGCTGCATTATTCATTCATGCATGCATATCTGAGCTGTTTGATTGAGTTTAAACTAACTTTGTGAATTTAAAGCAAAGGTTTGTCACCAAGATGTTCAAATTCACCGATTTTGATATTGTTTAATACAACTTAACAATTGTTCGTGTGTCTTTGTATATAGGTTCAGTTGATATAACCGAGGCACAAGGGGGTAACTAACATGGGGCCCCTGCTATTCCACATTATAGCTTGCTGCATCCCTAACCTAGTGCTTTAAAAAAAAAAAAGGCACACTTTCATCATGAAATATATTATGCAAGAAAAAAGTGTACCTATACTCATTAAAGCACACCCATGTAGTGCAATGGATCAGAGTAAATAAAATCGGCTTAGAAATCTTTCATAATTCGACTGAACAAAAGATACATTAAATGTTCAAAAGGTCCTAGTAGCTTGTCTCCTGTGCACAGTAGATATATGGTGACATCCATATCTATTTTACAATTCAGGCTAAAAATGAAAAAGTATTGCAAAAATAATTCCTACTTCCACATTCATGAATTTGTATTGATTAGTAAAGGCTTACCATAGGTCTACAACTAAAGCTTAATTTTGTTTTTCTGATATATCTTAAAATGAAGACACACGATTTGATAAACCATTTTAGATCAATTGCAGACGTATTTCAAAGTAATGTGTTTTTGCTTTTAATAACTTTCACAATATGCAATAAAATTTTTATAAAATATTAGACCTACATTCTTGCACTTGATTTTAAGGATGATTAATCAAATGAATGCACCATCCATAGGATGATCTGGTTAGTCTAACATTTTTTTTTTTTACATTGGACATTGTTTGTAAGTAAACATATGCCTTATTACTGAGGCATTCATTTTGAGAGAAAAACAAAACATCCAAAACTAAAAACACGTCTGTCCTGTGCTATTGCAGATTTAATAAAAAAAAAAAAAAAACAATAATCAAATACAAACGTTGTTTTTTAGGAAACTGTTTTTGATCCGTAAGGATTGTGTGCATTATCCAGATCCAGTACTCTGAAGAAAGCATTAGCCGAAACATTTGTCTAATGAGTTGCTTATACAATTTGCTAGATAACCTACAAACCAGCTATTTATAGAATGTGGCAGTTCATAAAGGCCTTTTGTACTTATAACTGTTTTTTTTCTTTATGGTATTAGAATTAGGAGGATGAACAGTGACAAACTATCTTTGTAGATGGGCCCTTAGCCTCAAAGTAGAATATAGAAAACCTCACTAAAGGAGTGGTGTATATAATAGTATAATAAAAATGCATTTGAGACCTAGCATGGGAAATATCAGCAAAAATAAGACGCGTCAGCAACAGACCATTGCGTAGAATAGAGGCCCATGGATCATATTTTACAATAGGTGTCTGAGCACAAAGCCTGCTACCAGCAGGGAGAAACTGAGGAACACTGCAAAACTGTAAATACTTCATTAAGTGATTTAAAAAAAAAAACACAATTTTGAAGGTCTGGCTAGGGCACTGTCAGGCTTAATTGCTTTGTGTATATAAATTGGTAAAGGCTGCACATCTCTAACCCCTCAACTGTGTCAAGAAAATGAAATTTGTAATACTGTAAAATGTTGGACATATCGGCCTGTGTAAATCATAAATAAACAGACAGCATCAGGAATGTTTAATGTATACTTGAAGAGCTTATATAATACTCTGCAGATATGTAGTATTCTCTTATTGGCTGCAGAGAAATATCTATATCTATCTGGATCTTTAAAAATGCTATCTCCTGGTTACCTTGCTTGCTTAACCTTCCCTCCCGTTTTAAATAGTTTTTTCTTAATCCTATACAGATCCCTGAGTTTTGAATCCTCATCTTTTGAATATAACGCATAACTTGCTTTACCTCGAGGTTCAAAGAGTTATGTTACAGTTAATGAAACACATAAAGGAGATTACAATAGAATATATTCACTGTGTTACCTGTGGTTGCTTTGGCTACACTGGGAGTTGCAAATGGATGCCTTTCAGCTTTGAGGAAGGTTGACTTCTCTTTTGGCTTTGCTATTTTGATGCTTCATGCATGGAAGTGTTTTTTTGTCGTCGTCCCCCACCCCCCCCCAGAACAGCATTATGACCATACATTGGGAAAAATTCAAAATTAAACGGCCGATAGCTCTACTTCGCAGTCTATTCTAGTACTCTAGTTCTAGAAACGTTTTTCAATAGAACATGTTCTTCTGTTTTTATGTATGCATTTTAGGAAGGTATTACAATAAAATAAATTTTGAAAAAGCCTTTGATGGATACATGGGTTAAGCTCCCCTAGCTAAAATTAATCCATCAAAACATGATTTTAGCAAACAACAATGTAGATCTGCCGCTAGTTAGCTAACTAAGTGACCATTATTCTTTAATCCCTGTCCGCAGCACTATAGACAAGTTAGAAAAGAAAAAATCCCAACCTATGAAAAAGATTACATGGAATTAGGGGGAGGGGGAGGTGAGGCGGCAACAGCTCCGATTTTTAATTTATTTTATTTAGTACAATTTGTTACATAAATATCTAATTCTGCTTTGGTTGAAGAAAAACACTGTTTGCTGTTTTTGGAAAATGCTTATTTGTATTGAGTGTCTCATTTATAATTGTACAAAGGTATTTATAAATTGAATATAAAATACCAAAAACAGAACAGTAGTAATATTTAACACTTGCATTCATATCTCAAATGCCATTGCTAATTTATTTCACATTTTTCCTGTAAGTGAGTATACGGCCATGAAAATAATATGTATATTATTTTCATGGCAGTATACTCACTCATATGTATATTATTATATATATATATATATATATATATATATATATATATATATATATATATATATATATATATATATACACACACAATTTAGTGCTATTGCCTTGAGTAAAACTGCAGTCAGTTTGAACATTTTATTTTATTTAGTACAATTTGATCATTCTTTAGTTTTGTTCTCATGTTAAATTGCTTTCCTTGCCTGAATTTAAAGGACTGTAGTTATTTACAGTGAATCATTCAGAGATCAGATCCCAATAATGCTGACCAGCCAGCCATCTTTTTAAATGTTATCTACGGATTTTTCACAGCCTTAAACAGTTAGAAACATGATCATCTTCATGAACTGACACAACATCAGTAATACCAACGTTATCCTGCAGAACATAATTATTTTTATGAAACAAGCTGCAAGAACGATATACTGTACTTTCCTTTGTTTGACATCACATTTCCAATGCAGTTACTTTCATCAAATAATTAAATAGCTCCAGTCTTTTTTTTTTTTTTTTAAGCTTCTGTATGGTCCGAATTCAATGAATACCAGCATGCCATGGTCGACTTTTTTTTTTTCTTCTCTTCTTGTTACTGTTAATCCTAAATCATGAAGCTAAATAACAATTAATTTGCTTTAGAAATCACACTTTACTTAAGTGCTTAATTTTAATTAGAAAATGATAGTTTTGTTTAGCTTTTGGACCAAAGTAAAACTGACCTTGCCTCTTTTTAGTGTTAAAAAAACAAACAGCATACCCAGCAATTGGAGAGTTAAGTCATAGCTGCAGAAATATGGTGCAGTCTGAAACCATTTGGCTGATAGCTACGGCAATCTCTCTGGACTTGCTTGCTTATTTTTTACACTACAAAAACGGATGTAAAAATGCATTTCTTTTTTCCAAAAAAAAATTCCTTTATTGCATTTATAACATTTGGCACAGTACAAATTTGTGGTGCTTTTACAAGATAAACCTGTAAATATTGATTATGGGCGTTTTAGAAAGACTTCTCGGTATAAATGGGTATTTACTGCATCCTATATAGCTTCATCTAAAAATTACAGAATGCCCTTTTAAACAGGTCCACCCTCATTTCTGTCATAACAGTATCTTAATAGTTTGTTCTCTTTTTGTTTGTTTTTAAATAGAAGTTACAAGTTAGAAAATAGTTTAAATTTATTATATAATCTGCTTCTCTTACCAGCTCATAGTAGATTTCTTTATATATATATATATATATATATATATATATATATATATATATATATATATATATATATATATATACACAAGAAAAACAGTCAATTTTTGCACTCTGTACAAAAAAGTTGCTGCTTTTTTTTTGTTGTTTTTTTTTTGTTTGTTTTTTTTGTGCACTCCTATTGCATTTTATAATGAGGAAAGGGTAGGGGTAATGTTAAATCTGTGTCTCCTGTACCTTCTCCTTGGTGTGAGTTTGTATTATATAGGGCTCATGAATAGTGGTGATGGTGCTGGCCGTGGTGTGAAGAGAGTTGCCAATGCTGTTCTCTGTCCAGTGAACCCCATGTGCTGGTTTGTAGGTGTTGTAGTTCATGTGGTCATGGATGGTGGGTAATACAACCGCACCTTCTCCCGGTATACTGGTGGCTGAGGCTGCTGTGGGAACATCCTCGTCCACTTGGATAATCTCTATAGTCCTGGCAGCGGCGACTGTGCTCCTCAACTGGTGTCGCCATGCAGTTTGTAAAATACTATTAACATAACAGCGGCCAGAAGGGTGACCGCCACGAAGCAGCCAATGATGATTTTGGTGGTCTTCATGACCTCATCCAAGCTAGCAGGTGGTCTTTCTGTGCCGTTCGAAGTGAGGACTGACACCTGTTTTGGCGTCTTGGTGTTGTGGAGCAGAACAGTAGGAGTGGATATAAATGCTGGTTTGTATTCCGTAGAAGGCGTTGTAACTGCCTTGATCTTCGGCGGAATGTCCTCTGATGTTGGTTCTACAATTTCCACCGTGACAGTCGTGAAGTAGCTCAAATTGGACGTATTCAGCTCAGCCGTGCTGACGTTGAGATAGGCCGAGGCATTTGAATTTCCCGCCACATTGGTGACCATGCATGTGTAGATCCCAGTATCCGTTAACAAAACACGCGAGAAGTTTAGTGTTCCATCATTTAGAACTGATATTCGTGGGTGATTTGACCCATGACTTAATATTGTGCCATTTGGCAGCAACCACCTAACAGAAGACATGGAGGCCGTGCGACACTTGAGCTCGGCCACTCGTTCTTCTGAGATGTTTACATCCCGAGGAGCGTCCACAATAAAGGGGGCCGAACACTGGAAAGTGCTCCGTTCAACCTCCACTAAGTATTTGCCCCTCATGTAGGGTGGAGAGTGGCATCGGCCACAGCATGTCGAGTTTGTGGGGATGTATTCACGCAGCCACCACGAAAGCCAAACAATGTCACAGTCACAGTTCCACGGATTGTGGTGCAGATGTAATTCTACAAGGTATCTCAGGGGTGAAAAAAGGTCATGGGGCAAAGAGGTCAGGTTATTATGGGCCAGGTTCAATTCCACCAGTGCTGTGAGGTCATCAAAAGCATTCCGTTCAATCAGGTTGATTTGTGAGTTCATAATCCAGAGTTTTTTCAGAGATTTAAGACCCTGAAAAGATCCAGGTTTGATTTCAGGAAAAAGATTTTCAGACATCTCTAGTTCCTCCAGCCCAACTAATGGGTTGAGGTTTGGCATTTCTCTAATGTTACACATTCCAAGATTAAGGTATTTCAAGTTGTATAATCCCTCAAAAGCACCTTCTGATATATACTCCAGTTTTCTTAACTCGCCCAAATCCAAACGCATTAAAGATGGCACACGATTGAAAGCGTAAGAGGGTATGCTCTCAATGGGGTTATTCCTGAGCCATAACTCCCGCAGTTTGGACAAATACTCAAATGCTCCGCTTGGAATAACTGTTAAGCGGTTATCAAACAGCTCCAGCGTGTTCAAACTGGTCAAACCATTAAACGCACCAACCTCTATCTGGCGAATGGAGTTCCTCCCCAACTGCAGCACTTCCAGGTGGTGGAGGTTCCGGAAAGTGTCTGCCTGGATCATTTGAATGTTGTTCTCCATCAGGTTGAGGTACCGAGTATTTGAGGGGATCCCTTGAGGGACCTCCCTGAGACTGCGGCGTGTGCAGACCGCTTTACTAAACTGGTTACTGCACGAACAGACTGAGGGGCAACTCTGGGGTCCGGCAGAAGCTGCACACAGACTCCACGTTCGTACCATGAGGTAGACTACAAAAAGCAGGGAGGCATTCCAGGTACGGTGCACAGTTACCTGCCACAAGAGACTCATGATGTGGCACGTTCATAATTCAACATCGTCTGGGATTTGGCACGGAATGGAGAACTGGCCCTACCCCGGTTTAAGCAAGACTCTGATTATTTTTTCCATCTACAGTGCAGAAGGTGCTGATCTGAACAAGAGTGTGAGCGAGAGAAAGGATTGAATTGATGGAAGGGGGTAGGAACACTTTTCAGGCACCTACCTCTGTAGTTTTGTGAAGTCCTTTACAGTTAAACGGCTCTAGTGTTAATCCTCTATCCCTAAGCATTATGTAGCCTCATCTTACTGTGCAGTAAAAAATGAATATTCAAACAATCTGGCAAAATGGCTCCTAGTAAATCCAGAAACAGCAGCATTAAACGGTGTTGGTATAGAGGTGAGGCCCAATAGGCTACGCAGGTGCAAGAATCCTCTCTGCTCCAAAGAGTAGTGCCAGCAGTACTCCCAGTGATTGCCCTTGGAAGCTGACGTGGGATGCTGTAGAATGCCTTTTGCAATGTTCCATTGCTCAACTCTAAATTTTAAACCAGGAAAAAAAAGAAAATTGTACAGTCCTTAATTTTCTTTTTAATTTAAAAAATCTGCTTTTTTTGCTGTCGAGCTGTCCCCATGTCTTTTCCAGTTCGTTTGACGTACTTGGCTGAATTGTAAAGACTAAAAGCTGCACATTGCATTCATTAGATTTCTTTTTTAACTAGCTTAGCTCTCCATCCAGTAGATGCAGCAGCTGCAGCCTGCCTCCTGCACAGTTAGCAATAATCCGTCAATTTCTTTAAAGGGCGGTGGGGAGGGAGGGAGGCGGGGAGCGCAGCAATGTTGAGGAGGTTTTCTAGTGTGCTCTCTTGTTCCCTTGGAATAAAAAGAAAAGAAAAAAGGATCTTCAGTGATGAGCCCCTGGTTTGACAATCCGCTAGACAACACTCGCAGAGCTCCTTTGCTTTACCCCCTGTAGCTCCTGCTGTATCCCCTTTTGTTTTGAGGTAGTGAGTTGAAGCGTTAGCCTTTTGTTGCGGTTAATGTCTTTCTAGCCCGTGGACTGCAGTAGTAGCCTGAACAGCAGCAGCAAGAATGGGAGAGGCATGGGAAAAACCCGTCCACGGAAACATTTTTTTTTTTTTTGTTTTACCCCCCCCCCTTGTTTGTTATCCTTCTGTCTCCTTTTTCTTTATGTGTTGGTGTTGCAGGCAGCCAAGACAGGCTGCTCTCTCTCTCCTCCTTTTGTCCTTCAGTTGAAACGTGAATGTACTGCTGACGCATACCGTTCTGAGCAGAACATTGGTTTGATGCAGTGTTCTTGTGTATTAACACATCCACCCTCCTCCTCCTCCTCCTCCTCCTCTCTATCCCCTCTACGGGTTAATGCAGAATGCTTCCAGCTAGGGTAGGTTGCGTTGATTTGCTCTAAATATTTTTTTTTTTTTTTTTTTTTCCCCTGAAGGAGGAGGCAGGCTGAGAGCAGTCTGTCAAGTCCAAAACCTTGGAGCGTTTAAAACTATTTTGGTCCCCTGTTGAAGAAGATGCAAGGTGGCAGTAGATAGGCCACTCTGTGGGAGTGGGTTGCGGTGATTTAAGTGATGTATACTGTCTTACTGATATATATATTTTTTCTCCCCACTCCCCTCCCCAATTGGAATAAGCACAAATTGATGTTTCAGCTGCCAGAGGCAGAAGAGCAGGGATTGGTCAGATGGCTTCCAGTGTGACGTCATTGACGTTTGAGTGCTGACTTGGCTTCTCTTTGACGACTGGGCAGTCTTTTGGGAGACTCAGATGAAAAGGCTCATGCACAGAAATGCACCTTGTGAAAGAAGAATAAAGAGGAATGAGGGAGTAAAAAATGTGGTGCTCATTTTAACAGATTTAAGCATCATTAAAATGCAAAAGCAGGAGTTCCTTTCCTTTTTTGCATTTTAACTACCTTTTCAGTTACTTCCGCAGGATTAAAATATGCTGCTTGTCATGGGGTGGTGTGAAGAGCTGTTCAGTTCAGTGGAGTATGGGCTGAATGCCCATATATCCATTTAGCACTGTTAGAGGGTCATTTTACTTTCTGACTTTGTAAAATGGATCCCTTGTACCTTCTGGAATGGGAATGAATAGTGCAGTGGTTAGCCCAGACTTCCTCAGTTTTCTGTCAGGATGCAGATTTCCTTTATTATTCTCAAATTGTTAATTGGCTTTCTACAATTTATTAAATGTCATATTTTAACTTGTACTGGATTTTTTTTTTTTTTTTTTAACAGTTAATCTTAATGTGTGTTATTATATTTCTTTAAGGAAGAGTACTATTCTCTTTTAAATGATCTGCAATATCGACTTAGCTAAATAATTTAAATGAAGTGTGTAAAAGTTTGTTTGGGAAAGCTTTTATTTATTAGTGGCAAGATATTCCCTGTCTGTCTTAAGTAGTTAAATCCACCTTCTAGAATTTGAGTCTTTTGAAACAGTGGCACTTGGATCTATGAATGATTTAAGATCTGGCATACATTTCCAATCCATGTTCTGTAGAGAAGACTTCTATTAAACAATCTCAAATGTTGAACAAGCCTCTAGTGTAGATCAAGTCAAGCAGATACGTTTTACAGCTAGTGCCTTTGACAGAGTAATGCTGCTGCAAAAATGGCTGTCAATATTTCCAGGAAAGGGTAAAAAAAGAAGTGTCACAGCTTGTGTGTTTAATGCAAACACATATGTAGTAATCCAAACTGAGCAATGGCCATCAAATGTATATGAATTGTTTGTACTTACTATGACTTAACATCATTTAGTAGTTAAATTCAGCTGTGAAAATGTTTACCTGTATTGTACTTGGAGCCTTCACGCATGCAGATCATAACAGCGGGTTTCAGTAGTACAGCTATGAGTAGCATCACTACAGGGGGTGGTGCCCCAAAAGACTATTTTAGTATTGGCAATTAAAGTCCCTTTTCATGCAGTCCATGAATATTTTTTGCTTGTTTCACATAGGAAGGGTATTTTGACCCTTTTAAGGTGGATTTCTTTAGATCCTTGTCTAAAGAATATGTAGCTCTTTTATTGTACCGTAGTTGTTGGAAAGCCACGCAGCAATGCAAAACGCGCTCTGATGCATCCGATGCACTTTGTCATCCCTGTAATGAGTTTGTTGTATTACACACTCCAATTGATAACGTGCACTGTTTTTGCCGCCCCGGTATCAGTTCTTAACATTGCATTGCTCGGCATACTTCACATAGCAACAAGCAGGCTACTAACTCTGCCTTAGCATAAGAAAATGCCTGTAACACACTACAGAGCACTATATTTTTAGATTTTGTTAAATGAAAATCCTATCTGAAATTAACAGTAAGGGCGCCCTCCTTGCACAGCTTTGGTAAAATAACATTAAATGTGAATTCTGGTTTATATAATATACCTATATCCTGCGTTTTAAGCATTTTTTTACATTTGCGGTGAGAGCACTCAAAACACTTTCTAATAATTTAATATTCAGTAAACCATTCTATTTAAATAACTACAGTCAGTAATCACGTATCCGACCCTATAAAAAGTTCAGTGATGGTTAAAAAAGTGTGACACAGATTTGATTATTTCATTTTGGCCCATTCTATCCCTTGTCTTTTTCAGGGAACACAAAAAAGCTACAATGTCAAAAATGCATTGCTGAAAGGAATGTTTTAAAATAAGTAGGCTTCCATTTGCATGTACTGTAGTTGGTTTTGTTGGTACAGTGTTTTTATTGTTTTTAGAACGATATGATTCTGAAAATATCACTTGCCAAAAAACTACACGCGGACTGTAATACAGAACATACTGTACTTTTAAATCCGATACGTATTGTAGCAGTATGTAAAATTCCCCATTTAATGACCCAACAGCAAAATTAAATCAAAATATTACCCATGCACAGGACTGTGTAATGCACAATGCAGTTTTAGCAAAAAGTTTCCAGAATTAAAACAATATCCAAAGACAATATTCAAAATTGCAGAATATAGTGCTCGATAAGGCCCAAATGAGTTTGCAAAAGAGTTCACTTGCAAATGAAAATGCACAAACGCAACTAAGCATCATAGATTTAAATAACTGTTTTACATTACTGTAGCTTGTCTCATTCGCTTTGTTCTTGCTGCATTCAGTGTTGTATATCCTAGTGCTGACTGTATTAATCTTTTTTCCTAAATACCAACAGGTCTGTCGTGACCATTTTTATTCAGGCTAGCATAATTGTCACAACAGTTTACGACCGTCTGCTGTCACACAGAGCATTAGTTATGTGCTGCTTCTCATTTCCAGTCGTCATTAATCTGTTTTTCTCCCTTTTTGTGAACTGTGGCATTGCTTGGCATGTCAAAATACGGGGATCTTAAAGTGCATCGTAAATTCGAAGGACTACGGTAATCAAACTTTGAAGAAATTAAATAAGCCTTGACAATGTGAACTATAGTTGATTTATATCCATGTTAAAACTTTACAATGCATTAGTAAGATCTCATCTAGAATATTGTGATCAGTTCTGGTCACCTCGCTACAAAAAAGTGCAAAGAGGAGTGACCAGAATTATTCCTTGTTTAAATGGCATGTCATATGCAGACAGGCTAAAATAATTGAATCTATTCAGTCGTGAAGAAAGAACAGCGATCTGATTTCAAGTATTCAAAATTCTAAAAAGTTGTGTTATAAATCGAACCCTGACTGACATTGATTATCATGCAAATTATATTGACGATTATTGATCATTATCGAGTTAAAAAAAAAAACTTCCCTCACATTAACAGTAAGTCCTCTTTTTATAGAGCATGGTATAAAAAACTAATTCAAACAAATCCTGATGTTTCGAGGTTTGATAAATACATTGGCATTTAAATATAGCACTCTCCAATTTTCATATTCCTGCTGCCACTATGCCTTCACCTTATTTTGTGTAAAATCTGATGAATTTCCAGTGCAAACAGAACGAGAAAAAAAAGAAAAAAACAACCCCACTGTCCAAAGGAGAAAAAAAAAAAAAAACCTACATTAACACTATGGCCTATTCACAAGGAAATAATTATCTCTTTGTTTTTAAATTTGCTGTTGAGGTTACAATTTATGAATTACATGGCCCAGCTTCTGGCGAATGCAGCAGTCTCTGGCCAGTATGCCGCAGCTGCAGAGATGCATTTCACTTGTTGCTGTCATATTTAATTAAAATACAACTGTAGCATAATTTTTCCAAACAGTACATTAGATGTAGCCTATCCTTTCCTGCAACGGAACTTTCCACAGCGACATATTCTCCGGTTGACCATTTTGGTTTGGTTTTTTTTTTGTTGTTAATCATCTACCTTTTCTGGATGATTGTTTTTCAGATGTACAGTGAAGTTTGTCGTATTTCCGTGATAGGTAGTTTCCCTTTTGCATATTGCACACACTGCCTTGTCCTTGCTTATAAAAGGTACACCGTCTCGTCCTTTAATTTTCCAGAACCGAAAATGCTCCCAAACATTACTATTGGTTGCTCCTGGAGTTCTCACCAACTCCTGTTCAGACACCATGATGTAGATCGCCATGTGCCTGACAAGCAGGTTGTGTTCTGGTATCTAACCAGAAACAAAAAACTAAAACAACAAAATAAAAAATTCCGAAACAGCGGCACGTGACAACGTAGTAATGTTAAATAGTATTAGTTTTTCTCAAGACAGACGGCTGCAGTTGGGACTGATTTTAAACAAAATATGTATAAAATAAATGAAACGCAGGTTACTCTTGATCTCTGCAGCATCATCCTGTTCACAGACGCATATTCTCAGTAACTTTTAGAATCTACAACACAGATTATGTTCTTGACAGTAAGTTAATATATACAAGACTATTATCAATTTGTTATCGTGGGGTCCCAATCGATAGATAATTTGATTTATTATCGTTACGAGCCTACTTAAAGGTATTGACAATGTCGACCCAGGGAACTTTTTCGACCTGAAAAAAGAAACAGGGACCTTGATAAATGGGCATTCAGAACAGAAAATAGTTTATTACACAGAGAATTGTGGGAGTCGAACCAACTCCCCAGTAATGTTGTTGAAGCCGACACCCTGGTATCCTTCAAGAAGCTGCTTGATGACATTCTGGGATCAATAAGCTACTAACAATGAAATGAGCAAGATGGGCCGAATGAAGAAGTTTGTTAACTTCTTCAAAACAAAAAAAATGCATCTCGCGAATTGTTATGAATAATACGCACTAGGTCGCTTCTAACATTTGCAAACTTTGACTGCATCAAGCTTTAAAAAAAAAAAAAAATCCAAACAGATACGCATGTTCAAACCGCGACCAATAGCATAAAAGAAAATGTAACAATATGAAAGATTGGAGACGACAACATCCAAGTTCAGCGTTGCATCCAGATTTATTCTGATCACCTAGGAAACAGGAGCAGCTACTGATAAATGTGTGGGCTCAGCAATGTGCTTGAATTGATTATGTTGATTATACATTTTTATATAAACCAGGGACACACAACCCGCGTCCCGTTTATCGTCTGACTGCGGCCCAGTGTATTAATTCCATTTCACTTATGAATATATTGTAAATATTATTATTTGTTTTAACTTTGAAAGAACCCATTCCCAACGTAGGAGGCTTGTTGCTAGGGAAGTGATGTCACTCCCTGTGACTTTTTTGCTACATTGCTGCCCGCTACAACTGAACAACTCGTCTGCTGAATAAAAACCACTTCAGCAAGTAGATATTTAATTTACTTTGTATTATTGTGCAATGCGTGTGTGTGTGGTATAACAGTACGATATTAATGCTTTGTTTTTAATTATCAAACTTTTTTCATTATATTTGTTTGTATATTGTGCAGTACAAAATAAAATTAACAGTAATCCTAAGGGAAACTGATATATATTGAAGGAAAGTTTCTCAGATATATCAATTTCCCTTAAGGGAAATTGCCTTTTTATATTGCAGTTAAGGGTTAAACTCGGATTAGTCTTTAGTAGTGTGCGGCCTGCTATACACATTAGGTTAAACTAGTTTTCTGGCTTGTGATAAATTTGGTTCCGCACCTTTTGAGATAAACTGTTAATTCCAGTATTGGTCAGTACAATGATTTACTGCTACTTTATTGGCCATTACAATTCAAGTATATTTCATACAGGTAACAGCTAACTTACCACTGTATATAGATTTTATACTGTGAAATATATTTATTTTAGTTTATACATTTTAATTTAGCATATATTATTTTATGTAAAAATCTACCTATACTGTAGACCACATCTTCCAGGTGGTACTACTATGATTCACTGGAAATCATTTGTCAATATGGCATTATTAGCATAAATAAAATCACACAAAAATATGTTTGTTTATTCTATGTCATTGGTTGCGGTAGTTCTTATACGGTCTCACTGATTTAAATATTGTGTTCCACTGCCAGCAGCTTTTGCCCATGTTTCCGGAAGCCTGTATATGTGTGTGTGTGTTTTGTGTGTGTGGATAGTCTAACTCATGCACTCATTCATTCATTTTCATAGAATGTTCAAGATGAACAGACAGTTATCAAATTACCAGTACATGTTGTTTGAAAAGACCACAAACTATTAATAGACTAGCAATGATATCTTAATGAATACTATATTTCTTTAAAGAGATGTTAGGCCCAGGTAGGCTGAAGCCAATACTTTTAACTGGTTACTCCTTTTGACTCAATTTTATAAAATTGGTTAAATCCACAATATGGTAACATTTAAGAAATGTAACTTGTTTTTAACCAGTCACAAAAACGAATACATTGCCTGAGGTTTAAAATAAATTTCACTTTGTGTATGGTTAAAGTCTAAAAATGTGTTTCCTTTAAGATAATGTCAGAGGCAGTTGATAGTAGAGTTGGCTGCAAGAAATACTCCCATATGCTGAATTGTAATTGAAAACAGAGCACGTCCCCAAAGCATTGTGCAGAGAGATGTGTATCTGTGGCAAATCTTCAGTATTTTCAATGCAATCAAAGCAGAAATGCATCCAATTTGTGTCTTGCTGTCCAAGGGGAGTTTCTGGATGCACGCAGAGACCCCAGATACTTCAAACCTTACATGGGCAGATGAGTTTGGATGGCCCTTGATGCACACAATTCGTCTCTGAGAAAATGATGCCATCGGGATCAATGTCTTTTGTAATTTTAATTTTTTTATATATTTAATAATGCCAACATAAAAATAAAGTTTAAATGCAACTTTGTGACTACAAAGCCACATGCACATATTCATTTTGGATATCTGTTTAGCCATTTTATTTCATGGCACATCAGTACATACTGATGTACCAAACATTAAACACACATTACTGTTAGGCAGATGAGGCAGGAAGATCTAGGGTAGAGAGATATTGTAACTACATTTAATATATTCCACAAATTAAATGTATTCCTTACTAAAGGACATTCTTATCTCCCAATGGCAGGCTTACTGACGTTTTTGATTTTCTGTGTGTTGCATGATTACTGTATTTACTACGTTTTATGAAAAAAGTTTGAAAGCAAAATATTTAAAATAAACTGCATTAAAAGGAAATCTATCTATAATCGTACAGCTAATTTGGGAGCATCATGCTAGTAGGCTAATTTAAACAAAACTACACAAGACTGAAATTGAAACATTTATAAATCCCACTTTAATTATGCTATGTTTTACTCGTTAAGTTGTGAAGTCACATTTTAATTTCAAAGGCACACAAATAGATGAGATTGGTACACACTGTAAACCAATAATTCATTATAGAAATGTAGTACTGGACAAGCTATGTATTCCTCAATTATGGTAAATATAGCACATCATTAGCAGCGTAAGCTACCTCCCTTTTTTTGGTAATTTGGTTGATTTCAAGAGACTGTTGTGTTTAACTGCGGCTAGAGCTGAAAATTGCATTCCCAAAGGTAGGTTAATATCTGAGAACAATTCTGGTCTACCAAGCAGGCCCCACATTTTATATGTGGTTGTTTCCCTCCAATGCAGATGTGTCTTGTTTATTCAGTGGCTTGATTACAATGTGATTAACATTCAGTAAATGTGTGTGTTCATTATAGTGATGTCGCCGTGCCAACAGACAGCTCTATAAAGGCACATTGTGAATGTTTGATGTTTCGAAAAAGGCTGCAGAATCAGGCTCCAAGAGACACTAAATCTCCTTGACTTTAACTGATGTAGAAATGTGATTGGTCAGGCTTCCACGGACCTCCAGGTCTGGGACATGGCTAAATTATCTTGGAAGACAAGCACAGTAATCTTTAGAAAGCACTGAACTTTTATGCTGCTACCCTTGTACAACCTATTCACTAATCGATGACAAGTAAATCAAGTATAATGAGCTAAATAAGAAGAAAGCTTTTATAAGGGATTTGTATCCGTATGTCTGTCAATGGTAGTGCATGATTGATTGCACATTGGCCTCACTGTAATGGTTGTATCCTATGAAAATGCAAGATTAACTTTTTGTTGTTGTTATTACATTTGCTGTTATTCTTAATATGAATTGTTATGATTTAGTATTAGTATGTGCATTAGCATGGGTTGTTGAGCAATTTACTGTTCAATTTAGACTCTGTAAAATGCATTCTTATTTGCTTTATTAACCACAAACAATATGACTAAAGCAAATAAACACAAACATTTTTTTGCAGATGGATTATACTTAACAAAAAGGCCTGCATGCACATACTGTGCAATATATTTATGAAGAAACGATAATATTGTATTCCTTATTGGTCGCCTTGCTATAACAATGTAAAGCATCCCGACTCCTCTCTGCAAATGCAGAATATTACATATATTATATAGATTTACCGTCCAACAATTTGGTTGACAGATAAGTAAATGGGTAGGTTATGTCGAGGGGCACTAAGACAGCACAGAGAAATCAAGAATCCAGTCACTTATTCACCAATCACAAACACGAGTTGCAAGCGAGTGGATTCAACCATTTTGTGTGTGGTGTGTTTTTTTTTTCTTTCTTTTTTTAATTGAAAAAAATTGGTCACATGTTTCTGGTAATTCCCAGGCAGGTTAAAATTAGCTATTTTTTTTCAATGTGTAAAACACCCATTGCTCAGCTTATCTGGAGCACTGACCTACTACTGACTGGTTTCTTTCTTAATCACATTTGGTAAATTATTTTTCCGTAATTTATTAGATGGATTACAATGCATATGAATATACACATTTTTTCACCCTTTGTGTTACTGTGTGTACTTTCATTGATACATTCTAATTTTTTTTTTTAGAATCATTGATCTGGTGTAGAAGTACCAGTAAGTGCTCTGTGTGACATATTAATTGGGCACAGCAGTAACAATTATATTATTGCTTGTAAAATCTAATTTAGATTGTGTCACGGTACAGAATAACATGTACATTATTAGGGAAAATAACTGCTAATTGGGGCAGGAGGTTTTATACAGTAATAAAGTACATTATAATTTTCAGATTGAGTGCTTGCACAGGTCTCTTTTGGTTTCTGTGCAGTTATAGGCACATTAACCAGCCTTAAGTGTTTATTTGGTCAGCGGCTGATCAGAAGCAAAGAATAAGTTTTGAAAATTGCATTAGCGGTATTTTGTGATCCTTTTAAATGTTGAGAAAGAGCAAGCCTGTTTATCACTAATATTACATTTATACCCCATTTACACGGCTTGGCTCTTGGAGCGCTTTTTTCCTAGTGTAAATCCTAAATGGCCTGCTCAAGAGGTAGGCTCAGGGCCGCTTTTAGTGCAGGCGTGGTGAGCAATCAGCTTGGGAACAGAACACTAAAAGACTAAACTTCTATTATGGATGCTTGCACGCATTCACATTTAATCTGGAATCATTCAAAGAATAAAGAATAATGTATTCAATTACTATGGTATATTAAATGAGATGTACACACAATTGATCCATAGGGTTATGTATAGAAATACCAGCACCAGCAAAAGCATATACAGTATTACACAATTGTTTTCTTTTGTATTGGCTACAACCTGTATAGAAAAAGCTTGGACCATGCAGGAGTACATATTTATATCACTATAACATCATGTATATGATAGTGAGAGTTAGCATGGCTTTAGCTAAAAAATCCAGTTGGTATATGTATTCAGTTTATAACAGCATTGATATAATTGCTATTTTTAAACCCTTCTAATACAAACAGATTTGTTGCAAACCCTATTTTCCAAATCCATTCATACGTTGGGTTTTTGCTTGGATTACAGGATTAAAACAGATTGCATGCGCTGCGTGGGTCCTTTCTGGAATACATGGACAAGAAGGTTGACACAGCACTGAAACTCTTTTGAGCAGTCTCCTGCTATGCCACTTGTTTTAGGAGACTTAAATACTTTGGCCAATTTTTGGGTATACTAGATTTGAAATTTTAAAATGGTTTTATTTTTTGTTTTATATATATTTGAGTGTGTATGTGTGTGTGTGTGTGTGTATATATATATATATATATATATATATATATATATATATATATATATATATATATATATATATATATATATATATATTAAATTAGTAACGCATTCAGTATTTAGGAACATCCACATTTTTGTGTTTTGAAGTAAACCTTTTTGGTGCTTTATACATGGCTGTAAAAGTTTACACTTGATTTGTTAATTTTAAGTGCTATTGTAGACCAATTAAGAAAGGTGATATGGCTTGTACTGTAGCAGGATGCAGCTAGTGTACCTTACACATAAAGACACCACCTTGAAGTCTGTTCTGCTGAAGAGTAACACATTGCCACTTCCCCTTTAACAGGAGGTGGTCTCCCAATGTAGAATTGACACTTTGTTTGTTTTAACATGGTGTACGTTTGTACGCTTATTTGCAGAATGAAGGACAAACAGCATAAAATAGGAAGATAATTTTACACAATTCTGCTGGCTCAAGCAAAATTGTACTGAAATACCCTGAGCAATATTTTATGGGCAAGTTGATTAGTCTACTGCAGATATTTCATTATGACCATGAGATACATCAAATGCAAATGTTGGACAGCAAAATCACCAGTGCTTTTTGGCTGTTAATGTCTGGACATGAGTGTCAGAGTACCGTTAGTCTTTTTTTTTTCTGTGTATATCGCTGTCTCGCTATAAATCACAGTAACCAGAAGCAGATGAAAAGAACATAAAGGATCAAGCAGCGTATGCCTTTGCAATTCTGAATTAATGAAAGCTTACAATTTGTAAAATTGGTCCTAGCCATTGGTACATGCATTGTAGACCCTACTGTACTGTGCCAGCAAGGCAAAACTGATACATATAATACAAGTCCAATGCAAGCATATCAGAATTGGCACTACCAGTTTGCAAGGGGTTGGGAAAGGATAGCAAGCCATGTTCATGCAGGAGGTGTAGCTTTTGTTCATTTTAAGAACAGTGGAATTTTGGCCTTAAAGCTTTGAGATGCTTTTGTGTTTGAGTAATTAGTGAGACAGTCCTGTGTGTCCTTACATCTGGATGATGAATGTCCAGTTGTGACATGGCCTGCCCTTTTCCAGCACTATTTAGTGAAATAAAGATTGGATTTGACAGGACACTGTCCCTGTCATGCATTGCCCTTTGTTACTGAGCAACTTCTTAACACAATTACTACTTAATAAAACTCTCCTTACTTTCATTACAACTAATTTACATTGATTAATGAGCACGATTTCCCCTGCAGCCTGCAGTGCCAGAAGAATGAGAGGTAGGCTAGTATGTCGGCAACCCTAACATGCTGGCATGGCAGACCTGGTCAGTTCGAGTGGAACCAAGGAATGCTTTAAAAAAATAAAAAATAAAATAATGGAGTAAACTACAAAATGATTTATATATATATATATATATATATATATATATATATATATATATATATATATATATATATATATATATATATATATATACTATAATTTGTTGTCCCGCATTATACTGCCCCTTATAACACCACCCTCACATACTGCCAACTATTCTCTCTGAACAATTGTCACCAATATAAAAGTGTTATTTTTACCTGTTATATTGCCACCCCGCTGTCCACCACCCGCCAACTTACCCAGCAAAGCAAACATAATGAGAAGCATTGTAGTTTCCCTCATTGTAGCACCAGTGAAATAATCATGGCCAATTAAAACAACAAAGTTATGCAGTTAACCTTTGACTCGCTGTCCTAGTTTGTTGTTAACTGAACGTTCATACCAATGTCATCAACACTCCCGCTCCTAAAGCAAAACAGAAAGTACAAAAATGGCAAGTTGCCCCTACATTTAACACCAAAGCAAAATCTGCATGTATGCATCTGAAAAGCAAGGCGTCACACATGTTTTCTCGTTTAAGTGAGGCATATACTGTTAATCGAAGGACAATCGGAGACATTCTAATGGATAAAAACAAATGGCTTACCTTGATGGAATGGGTTGATTTTGTTTAACCTGAAAGGCTTTATGCAGTCTAAAATAAGTGACTTTTATAAACCACAGTAAATGTTTAAAAAAGTACGGTAAGGGATTTGTTTGTTTACGTGCAAGTTTTGAAGGCTTACTTTGGGAAAGCTGCAGTTCTGTTAACAGCAGAATAGTGTGTTTTTTTTATTTTTTACTTTGTTTAAAAATAATTGTTTGACTGCACATATTCAACTTTGTGTTTTTTTTTTTTTTTAACGCTTAAAGAATGCTGTTGAGCTTAAATTGCGTTGTAAAATAAATAGATGGGATCGTTCAATCAGATAGTATTTAGCAGGCTAACAGTCGTGCCACAAACAGTAAAGTTCAAATGACCAGTACAGTTTAAAAAAAAAAAATACGCTTTTTTGTTTTTATGGAGCTGTTTGGGTGATTTGACACAGTGTTTGTTTTTTTATTTTTCTACTTGTTTTAAGTATAAACTGTTCCTAAAGTAATCATGTATGTGTCATAGAGATGGGAAAAGATGATAAAATGTCACACGTATACCTACTGTTATGTTAATAACTAGTACTGTAGTTTTTTAGTTTTTATAAATAAAAAAAATAAAAAGTTTGAATTTATTGCAAACATAGTAGTGTGTGTGTGACAAGGCTCCCCTTCCTCAGCTGAGAAGGAGAGAGCTGTATCCCCTCATGAGAGCTCTGTGCCTAGGGAATATAGGAGACCATCACGTAGGTGACTGGCTTCACGGTCTTCCTCATCTTCTCCTTCTTCCCCCTTCCCTCCTCCAGCTCAGTTTCCCCTCCTAAGAAAAGGAAGAGAAAGAGCCACCGGTCTCATAGAACGGCAGCTGGATAAGCTCAGGGAGGCAGTCTCCCAACAGGGAAGCATGTTAGCGGAGCTGTTTTGTGACTGCACTGCTGCTCCCTCTGCACCATTACAGTCACAGGGATTACATGCAGAGTAGACAGCAGATCCTCTTGCTGCCATCGCTGATTCTGAGGAGGCCGTTGATCAAGAGTTCCCCTCTGAGGAGGGTGACTCAAATGGCGCAACACCAGTAGAGCATTTGTCATTATCAGCCTAGCTTTTGCCACTGATTAAAAAGGGCCACAGATGTTTTGAATGTTCCATGGCCTGCAGATGACAAATGGAAATACTCAATTTTTGAGGATGATCCCGCTCCCTCGCAGGTGTATCCTCCGGTACACCCGAATTTCCTCTTTGAGGTGCATTCATCCTGGGGCCACCCAGCTACAGCACCTGCTGCGTCACATTCTTTGGGAACGCTGTACAGTCTGCATGAGGCAGAAGAACTTGGTAGATGCCGCTATTGCATCATTGGTGCAAGCCCCAAACTTAGCGCTTTTAAATAAAGATGCTACCTGCCTGAATGAGCAGTGCAGGGTTTCTGAAATTATACTTAAAAAGGCTTACTCAGCTGGCGCTTTTGCTGCATGGAGTAATTATAACAGCATTTTGGTGGCTTACCAGAGCGGTTTGTTGAAGTGTCTTTCACAGAGTCACAGACCCACACCACAGCAGCTTGAGGAACTGTGGCTGGTAAATAAGAACCTGCTCCGTATTTCAAATTAGGAACCTGGCTGCTTTAGTAGCTGCAAGACGTCAGCTCTGGCTGCCTCAGGTGCGCATAGCGGATGGTGACAAGGCACCATTGCTGGATGCTCCCATTACTCCAGGACACACTTTTGGTCCTGCGGTAGATGACATGCTGCAGTGCTCTCATCGGGCACTGGAGTCTCCGAAGGAACTGGTGCGCCTGCTTCCAAGAGGCTGCCTTCAGTACGTAGTAGCTTGAGGCTTATTATCTGCCTCCTTTCCAGTCTGATAGAGAACGGCAGCTCCATACGCTTTGCCTGGTGTGGACAGTAGTGTATTATGTGGACCAAAAGTTTTTTTTTTTGTGTGTGTTTTTTTTTTTTTTAATCTGTCTAAACAGAGGCTATCAAGATGGATCACAGATACAGTGATCGAGCTAACTTGCCCCCCTCCAGAGAAGCTCACCGCCCATTCTACCAGGAGCATGGCAACTTCATGGGCTTTATTCCATGGTGCAGCTGTCAGAGACATTTGCAGTGCAGCGGTGTGGGCTACGCCCCACTCTTTTACACGGTTCTAACAAATTAATGTCATGGATCCACAAAACCCTGGTTTTGTAACAAGAGTGTTAAGGGCGGCCTCGAGCTCGACCCTTACAGCATAATATTGGAGGCGAGTTCCCCTCAATTTTTTAGCCCCGTTACTTGTACTGGGTTCCTCATGGTAATGCGGAAGGTGGCCTTGGCCGAGCCTTGTAGCTTTTCACTTGGTCTGCAATATTCCTAGCGACAGCTTTGGTATGTCTACCCATGAGGTAATGGTTACATTTCGTACTTCAAAGGGAACGTTAGGCTATTATCATAACCCTGGTTACCTGAAATAGAAATGAAACCATCAACCTCCAAGGTCGCTGCGTCTTTTTTGCAGCAGTCTTGAGGGAAAAATGATGAGACTGCAGTCTCTTTTATGCCCTCGGGGGCGGGCATGACCTTCACGGGCACTACGTGCAGCTGTGGAATATCGATTCAGGTTAGACGGTATCAAAGGATTAATACCCATGAGGTAATGGTTCAATTTCTATTTCAGGGAACCAGGGTTATGATAATAACCTAACAATTTCTGCATTTCTGTTTAGTACCTTTACAATTGTAGGCATTTGTTACAAGTCCTTTCTGCTCAGATATTTGTGGAACGTACAGGTAAAAACGTACAGTTCT
Organism: Acipenser oxyrinchus oxyrinchus; assembly: GCA_030684275.1. Taxonomy (NCBI): domain Eukaryota; kingdom Metazoa; phylum Chordata; class Actinopteri; order Acipenseriformes; family Acipenseridae; genus Acipenser; species Acipenser oxyrinchus. The sequence continues at coordinate 12,476,113 of CM060256.1, read as the reverse complement.
CTGCAAAAGGGACCACCTTTTGAACAATTGATGCAATTGGAAGGTTTTAAGCAAAATAATTGTATGATGCTTGTAATGTATCTTTTATTGGTATTTAAATCCAAAAATGTGAAAGGATTGTTTTTAGCTAATTTATTTTAGATCAGTATCAATATTCCATATCATGCTGCATCCATATACCACTCTTTTCTTGGGGGTGGATGCTATAAAATATACAATATAAAATGTTTATGTATTTTTTCAATTTGTATGTTCATTGATTTTTTTTTTATTGATAACCTAGGGGCGCAAGATGGCTGCAGATAGTATTCATAAGCCAAACTGTCAGCTGTGAAATTTCAAATGTCAAAATCACTTAGAACATTGCATGAAAAGATCGATGTGCCAGCAAAATAGCTTTTGAAGGAGTATCAGGACAAAATGGGTGGTGAGTATGACAGATTAATTTTTCACTCATTTAGGGTAGGTGGAAATCTTATCAGTCAGGTGTCCCTGGATGTCTAAAATTGGAAGGGGTTGGAAATGGCACTAAATCCCATTTTTCATTTGCAACCTTGTAAAGGACATTTAATTATCATGGTTTGTAATGGATATTTTTAAAAGATGCTGATGTCCTGATAATTAAATAAATGGCAAAACTCAAAAGAAGAAAAAACATTAAAAGAATAATAAGTGTAAATAATAATAAATATTGGGGGAAAAAAAAGGTTTCTGAGATTGTATAGTTGAAGATACCAGATAGCATAGTTGTGTGCGATTTCTAAATTCGTTGTACAACTGTCTAGCCACTCTGACTGGCTAGAGGTCGCTGTCAGTCAACTCAGTGGCTACTGTAGTTTCACCGTCAGTCATTTCATCCTGTTCTGACAGATCTCATTGACTAAGGCAGCGCTAGAATGCTTTAATTGGTTTAAATGACTGTCAATCATCAAACCTGCACCGACTATGCACTTTCGTTGGCCAGCTACTGTGCCAGTCATTCAAAGTGCCACCTTTTGAAATTAGCGGGTTAAGATGTAGGTAAGCTTTTGCTATAGGTATCCGGTGACAGTTACTAGTTTTGATTTGAAAATGGGGCGCAAGAGGAAAACACTTAATGTGTATTGTACACAATACCCTGACCGATGTCTGAAGTCTCGGCGGCAGGATGAAGTGGGCCCGTCTGCCTTGCCTTCAGTGACTCCAGCTGTTAATGTTTTGTGCTGTGCATATTATTTTTATTTGTAAATCTATGTTATAAAAGTCTGTGTAATACACTTTTACATTGTGTTTTCTACGGCTTATTTGAGACTATTTTTAAATTTGTGTAGGATCTTTATCTATTCAAGGTAGCTCTGCTCTCACCGAACGTTGTTTCAACTAGAATGTTGGGAACCATGGTTTTGTTGCATGCTGAATATGATAAAGGGCTTTCACTAAATGAGACGTTTCTCAATGGCTTAAAAAGTGGGGTGGTTAAGCATAAAAGTCGATTTTACCCATTTAAAACTTTATGAAGCAAAATTTTGTTAATTCTATTGGGTGATGCAAAACTCTTTTTTTTTTTTTTTTGGGGGGGGGGGGGCTATTATAAAAAGTTTCGGTGGTATGAAGACTGCTACTTGGACTCAGTCGCCCATGGTAACTACATTTGATCTTTGGTCTGCAAAATAACATGTGATTAGAAGGATGTTTGTCTTCATGTTCGAGAGTCAAAGTGTCAAATCACCATTTTTAAATGTCTCTTGGATTCTTCATGTGAACCTCAGGATTCATCATACAACTCTAAATCTGTTGTGGCACCACTGCCCTGAAGGTCTGTTTCTTGTTTGCAACGTGCTGAGCACAGTTGCTCTCAGATGTACTCCATTTCCTTCCTTCTCCCAGAGGGAAACCTGAAGCAAGAACAGAATGCTGACAGGCAGGGGCTTTCTCACAATTACTGGAGAAAACTTCAGGCTGCTTTTTTTTTTTTTTTTTGGGCCTTTTATCTCTGTCATTTCCCTCTGATTGACTTTTGGTACAGATTGGGAGCAACCCAATGACATTTCAAATTGGTCAGCAGCAGTACCTCCTGGAAACTTTGCGTAGCAGGTCATAAAAGATGAAGTCAGTACTTTTTTTTTTTTTTTTTTGAAATCAAATCATGTTCAATTGTCTTTGTTACCAGAAAAAGCTAATGCAGAAATCATTTTAAAACATTAAATCTGTTTCAGGATTTTAACAGAGTAGGCAAGAGGGGTTCCCTGCCTCTTTGTCTTTCGAGAGGTAATGCTTTGATCCATTTAGACAGCAAGCCAGTGACAGCAATTATGTTAAGATCTGTAGCATATATCAAACTTATCTACGAGGATGAATGACAGATGAGCATGATGCTAATGTCAAATTTGTGTATTGCATTTAAAATGAGTGCACCTTTTAAAGCCTAGATGGATGTACTCCTATAAACTGATTTTTAAATGCTGATTTAGTTGCCTCATTTTCATCTTGCTGTGCTGACCTGAATATCTCTGCCCTTCCAAGCTAAATACAAATCTAAAGTGGAACACACACACACACACACACATATACACACACATATATATACACACAAACTTCTGAAGTCATTATGTTTTAGATTTGTTCAATTCCATTTCTAGTTCAAATTTTGGATTCATTAGAGAACCCAATATAAAAAAGCCATCATTGATAAATGCCACATTTCCTAAGTACCACTGACATTCCTCACTGGCATACTTCACTGTTTAATTTTAGTTTCACATTAAAAGGCAATGTTAATAAAGCCATCTTATTTAAACTTAATTGGAATGTCAGTGAGGTAACTGTTTGATATGAAAGTTGACCTGATCAGGGTTATCTGCATAATTTCCAGCCTGTAGCCAATATAGAAAAAGAAAGCAGTACAGTAGGTATTCTATTTAAGCGATAGAGCCCGTCGATGTGGGCTCTACCATGTGGTCAATGACTGGAGTTATGCGTCCCGAGCCATAGGCGAGGGCGCTAACCCAAGTCAAGGTCATCTACCACACGGTAAAGCCCGCATCGAGAGGGCTGTATTTGTATTAGAAAATGATTTAGTTCTTTTATTTTCTCTTTTTTTTTTTTTTTTAAACTTTTTAAAATCTATATTTACCTTGAACTTCTGATATTTCGCCGGGTAACTTTCCACTGAGGAAAATAGTCCCTAACATAATTAGAATAGAAAAATGACATACACATAGAGAAAATGTTTTTTTTTATTATTTGGCAAGCATATTTATTTAGTGGGGTCTTACTCTTTCTTATTATAATTTATCTGGACTTTGCCAGATAAATTAACTGTACAATTGTTGAATAGTCTGTGTAGTATAGAGTCGGATTCGAAACTTGTTATTGGCGACACGGGGCATCATTCAAGCTGGCAGGGAGTGGATTGGTTAATGTTTATCCTTCATGAAAGGATATCTGTTATAAACATGTCCCACTGACCTATAAGTAGCTGGATTCTTATATTGTGTGGTTTCCAGCTATAACCTGTTACTAGGGTACTAATGCACAAATAAGTGTGCATTTATGCAGATATGGTGCTTGGTGTATTGTCACCAATGAACATTTTTCAGTAAGACTGTGCTGAAGTTGGTTTCCGTTTTCTCTATCATCCATCACTGCGCCCATCATCTTGTCTTTGCTGAGACTGCAGCTTGGTACTTTCTGTATGCCTGCCTTTTATTATTTATTTTCTTTCTCAAGTTGCAGTGTGTATTATACAGCCAGCCTGTGTTTCTTTGGGTGATTTAGCAGCATCTGTGAATCTCACAGCCTCAAACCCCAACCCCCATCCCAATTCTTTCTTCCATTCCCCCTGTTTGTTGCTTTCATAGCCTTTAATTTTTAAAAAAAATCTTTTTTGATGATGCTACAGAAATATAAAACAAATCTTGAAAGGTATTCCAGAAAGGTTAGCCTTACAAGCCAGCATGTAAAAGCTTGCTGATGTTTTAAAACATTTAATGTAAAAAGCTTCCACTTGCATTTTTCTTAATCCCGTTGAGCGGATGCAGCAGTGTGGAATTTGCAATGTACACTGGATATGGGGGGTGTAACCTTTTTTTTGTTTGTTTTTGCTTAAGAAATACATGCATTTATTTTGGACATGCGAATGTGCATGCACAATCAGATTAATAATCTGCATTGGCAATTCTCCCTACTGGGGATGCATATTAATCAATGACTCAGATACACAATATTTTATATTCACCAGTCTGACTATTTCAATATTGGTGGGTTCTACATGATTTGAATTCAAATAAGGTATTATATGATTACAACTTAAACTAGTCCAAATACAAATATACCTTGCACACTACAGAAGCTTCTTCAAAGACGTCTGTTTCTTTTCTTCCACATTAATCGCATTTTGCCAGTGTCATCTGAATAATCCCAACCCCAAATCTTGAGAGACTTTTCAATGTAATTGCAGCCACCACTGGCAGCAGGAGGGACCTGGCATTTCTAATTAAACTGATTTTAGGTTAAGCTTACCTCCTGGATAGAACATCTTAAAACCAAAAAAATGTGTGTATGTGTGTGTATATAATATAATATATATATATATTGTAAAAGATCCGCCCTCTTCCGCGGTTCGTTGCCCCTTTAAAACACTGACCCAGCACGCAAATGGATTTTTTTTGAAAGCGCGGTCGCGCTATTTTTAATCAAAACACAAAAACAAAATAAACAAACAAACACCTAGCTCTTCTTTGAGCAGTAACTAAAACAAAACAGGAACCTAAACTAAAGACAGGACAGCTAAGCTGTTTACCTGTAACAAAACCAAACAAAAATCACACACACAAAAAAAAGGCTTCACTCTACCTTTCTTTTTAAATTACGGCTGTACCCACACACCAGCACAGTCGGGCTTCTACCCTCTTCAGCAGCTGCCCCGAGCAGACTGACTGCTCTCCTTTTAAACCGGGCACCTGGCTCCAATTTTCAATAGTAGCCAGGTGCAGTAATGATCAACAATAAAACAATAAAACAAAACAATTAAACAATTAACAAAAACAAACACAAAATGTGCCTCACACATGTTTTCCTCTAGGGAGGAATTAACCCCTCCCTGCTGTCTCACAATATATATATATATATATATATATATATATATATATATATATATATATATATATATATATATATATATATATATATATACACACATACATACATACATACATACATACCCACTTTTTTTTTCTTTCATAGTATCAAAGTCGATGTTCTCTCAGTTTTAAAATGCACATGTTTTTCCCCTGTTGGGAATAAGTTGGTAAACAGTTTCAGGCTTGAAACTAAAATCAAGATCTATTATTGGTTCAGGAGTATTCAGATAAAGCCTTCATTAGGTTGCCAAAAGAGGGATTTGCGTCCAAGTTTTTTTCAGTCAGATTCAGGGACATTAATGCAGACATATTTGTTTCAGTAACACTGTGTGTCAATATCCTCAATTCTAATTTTAATTCTAAAGTGATCTACTGGTGAAGAATCTCTTTACTAAAAGCTGTAATGGTAATTATGCATTGTTTACTGTGTGTTGCATACTGTGTACCTGCAGGATTTTTGTACTACAGATCTATAACTAAAAACATTGAGTACCATTTCAAATGTACTGTTAAATTTGGTTTTACTTCTACAGTATACTGTGTGTAAAGTCACATTTTTTCAAAAGTTGAGTTTTTTGTGGGTGGTTTGTATCGGTTGATTTATTTTCTTTTTGAAAGTCACATCTCCAATCTTGACAAAAGAGTGTGCGATATTAGGTTTTGTAATTTGATATCCATTGATTTTTTATTTATTTTTATTTATTTGTTGCTGAAAAAAGAGGAATTATAGTTTTTGCTATTGATTTTAATAACTAGGCTATTACAGTTCATTCAGGGCACACTCAACTCTAAAGTACCCACAAATTATTGCAATACATCATTACTTTGCTACCAATATATATAAAATGTGAGCACTTTCTACTCTCAAGTGACAAATTCCAGGGATTCTGAATGTGTTCTTATGGTACATACACCGCCCCCATGCCACAAGATGGCAGTTAACTCCTGAAAGGTGAACAATTTAATAATTTGCTTTAAATGTTCTTAAGTTGAAATATATAATAACATCTATGTATTAATTTTTTCACTAAGTTGATGAGAAGAAAGTGGATGTCAAGCCTGTTTTTTGTTTTTTTTTAAGTTTTCTATCAAGGGCATGCAATTAATTCAGGCCCCAATATCTTGTCGCAGAAATGCAATAAATGACTGTGATGACAACTGAATTGTCAGTTGTTTGACAACTGAATGGTCAGTGAAGTTTTTGTTAGACAATGTGGAACGAATGAAGAGCTTCACTCATGATAAGGATAAAAGGCCTTTCATGCTTAATAAAGCTGTTTTTTAATTTGATTCTGGAGGGGGTAAGGTTTCATAAGTCTAATGTCGTCATTTTGCTCCCTCAGTAGTAATTTTCTTACACACTGACTTGTATTTGACAGTGCATTAAATTCACTTTTTCTGGGGTAGTTTAATTTGGGAGGTGGGCAAATTCTCTCCCTGATTTTCTCTGATGTGAAAACAGAGTAACAAGTCTAGCCTGAGTGGGCTGTTCCCAAAATAAAGGCTTGCTGTGAAAACAGTGTGTCTACAGCAGGGTCGCCAACCCTGGTCCTGGAGAGCTACAGGGTCTTCTGGTTTTTGTTTCAACCAAACTCTGTTACTTAAACCAATTATTATTGGTTTAATTAGTCAAAATTAACATGTGTTCCAGATCTTTAGCCATTGATGTAAAGACACCAATAAAACCTACAGGATTGAGGCTCTCCAGAACCAGGGTTGGAGACCCCTTGTCCAGAATATATGACAATCATCCTTAAATCAAGTTATTGCTTAACCCTACTGATGCATGTGTTGAACAACTCATTTCTAAATGTATAGTGTGGTTGAATAAGACTACAGTGAAACCTGCCTAATGTCACTCCTGTTAATCCTGTACTGCCCTGGATATGTTCCATTCCTATTTAATACTTATTTTCTCAATGTCAGATATATTGGACACTGGGCAGCAAGGGGTTACTGTTACACCCTGCATATTATCACCATATTAAAATGTCCCGAACAGAATATAATGGAAGTCAATAGAAACAAACTCCTGATAATATCACTTTGGTTATTATCATGCTCCGCTTAATAAAATGTATCGGCCACACAACTAAATTTCACCACACTTAATATCATTTTCAAGGGCATTTTCAATAACATTTCAAGCTCTGAGCACAGTTTTGTAAAAGCAAGTATATATTTCAATGTTATGTAGGGAAAATACCACTTTAATTATTTACTAATATACAGCTCACATGGCAGTATCCCCTTGTTTGATCTGTATGAATAATTATTTTGTTTTGACCTTGAGTCACCAGTGTTGGTGGGTTTTTTTTCCTCCTTTGGAAGCAATATATGATTACACCACAAGTTTTTGTACATATATCTGAATGCAATAGAACTGTTTTTAACAAGATCATTTTGGTTTAAGGTAAATATGGTACACCTATATTGTCCCCTGTTCACGGAGAAGCCCACTAAAGAGCATTTTATGAGAGTGTTTTATTATCCCTATTAAAGGTGACAGGGTAATACATATTGCTGTTCTACAGTACTGCTGTCAAAGACTGCAACTTCGATTTGATCCCTGGAAAGACTTCTAGAGCTGACCTATACTGTAGATGCTGTGGCAAACAAGCCCACTGACTGTGTGTGTATGTATGTATGTATGTATGTATGTATGTGTGTGTATATATATATATATATATATATATATATATATATATATATATATATATATATATATATATATATATATATATACACACTGCCGTTCAAAAGTTTGGGGTCACTTAGAAATGTCCTTGTTTTCGAAAGAAAAGCAAATTTTTTGTCCATTAAAAATAACATCAAATTGATCAGAAATACAGTCTAGACATTGTTAATGTTGTAAATGACTATTGTAGCTGGAAGCGGCTGATTTGTAATGGAATATCTACATAGAAGTACAGAGGCCCATTATCAGCAACCATCAGTCCTGTGTTCCAATGGCACGTTGTGTTTGCTAATCCAAGTTTATCATTTTAAAAGGCTAATTGATCATTAGAAAACCCTTTTGCAATTATGTTAGCATAGCTGAAAACTGTTGTGCTGATTAAAGAAGCAATAAAACTGGCCTTCTTTAGACTAGTTGAGTATCTGGAGCATCAGCAATTGTGGGTTCGATTACAGGCTCATAATGGCCAGAAACAAAGAACTTTCTTCTGAAACTCGTCAGTCTGTTCTTGTTCTGAGAAATGAAGGCTATTCCATGCGAGAAATTGCCAAGAAACTGAAGATCTCGTACAACGCTGTGTACTACTCCCTTCACAGAACAGCGCAAACTGGCTCTAACCAGAATAGAAAGAGGAGTGGGAGGCCCGGTGCACAACTGAGCAAGAGGACAAATACATTAGAGTGTCTAGTTTGAGAAACAGGCGCCTCACAGGTCCTCAACTGGTAGCTTCATTAAATTGTACCATAAAACACCAGTCTCAAGCGTCAACAGTGAAGAGGCGACTCCGGGATGCTGGCCTTCTAGGCAGAGTTGCAAAGAAAAGCCATATCTCAGACTGGCCAATAAAAAGAAAAAGATTAAGATGGGCAAAAGAACACAGACACTGGACAGAGGAAGATTGGAAAAAAGTGTTATGGACAGACGAATCTAAGTTTGAGGTGTTCGGATCACAAAGAAGAACATTCGTGAGACGCAGACCAAATGCAAAGATGCTGGAGGAGTGCTTGATGCCTGGAGGGACGTACTTGATCTGTCAAGCATGGTGGAGGCAATGTGATGGTCTGGGGGTGCTTTGGTGGTGGTAAAGTGGGAGATTTGTACAGGGTAAAGAGATCTTGAAGAAGGAAGGCTATCACTCCATTTTGCAACGCCATGCCATACCCTGTGGACGGCGCTTGATTGGAGCCAATTTCCTCCTAGAACAGGACAATGACCCAAAGCACAGCTCCAAACTATGCAAGAACTATTTAGGGAAGAAGCAGTCAGCTGGTATTCTGTCTATAATGGAGTGGCCAGCACAGTCACCGGATCTCAACCCTATTGAGCTGTTGTGGGAGCAGCTTGACCGTATGGTACGTAAGAAGTGCCCATCAAGCCAATCCAACTTGTGGGAGGTGCTTCAGGAAGCATGGGGTGAAATCTTTTCAGATTACCTCAACAAATTGACAACTAAAATGCCAAAGGTCTGCAAGGCTGTAATTGCTGCAAATGGAGGATTCTTTGACGAAAGCAAAGTTTGAAGGACACAATTATTATTTCAATTAAAAATCATTATTTCTAACCTTGTCAATGACTATATTTCCTATTCATTTTGCTATATTTCCTATTCAAACTCATTTCATGTATGTTTTCATGGAAAACAAGGACATTTCTAAGTGATCCCAAACTTTTGAACAGTAGTGTGTGTGTATATGTATGTTTATATATATATATATATACAGTACTGTGCAAAAGTTTTAGGCAGGTGTGAAAAAATGCTGTAAAGTAAGAATGCTTTCAAAAATAGACATGTTAATAGATTTTATTTATCAATTAACTAAATGCAAAGTGAGTGAACAGAAGAAAAATCTAAATCAAATCCATATTTGGTGTGACAACCCTTTGCCTTCAAAACAGCATCAATTCTTCTAGGTACCCTTGCACAAAGTCAGGGATTTTGTAGGCATATAGTCAGGTATACGATTAAACAATTATACCAAACAGGTGCTAATGATCATCAATTCAATATGTAGGTTGAAACACAATCATTAACTGAAACAGAAACAGCTGTGTAGGAGGAATAAAACTGGGTGAGAAACAGCCAAACTCAGCTAACAAGGTGAGGTTGCTGAAGACAGTTTACTGTCAAAAGTCATACACCATGGCAAGACTGAGCACAGCAACAAGACACAAGGTAGTTATACTGCATCAGCAAGGTCTCTCCCAGGCAGAAATTTCAAGGCAGACAGGGGTTTCCAGATGTGCTGGCCAAGCTCTTTTGAAGAAGCATAAAGAAACGGGCAACGTTGAGGACCGTGAGCGCAGTGGTCGGCCAAGGAAACTTACTGCAGCAGATGAAAGACACATCATGCTTACTTCCTTCGCAATCGGAAGATGTCCAGCAGTGCCATCAGCTCAGAACTGGCAGAAAACAGTGGGACCCTGGTACACCCATCTACTGTCCGGAGAAGTCTGGTCAGAAGTGGCCTTCATGGAAGACTTGCGGCCAAAAAGCCATACCTCCGACGTGGAAACAAGGCCAAGCGACTCAACTATGCACGAAAACACAGGAACTGGGGTGCAGAAAAATGGCAGCAGGTGCTCTGGACTGATGAGTCGAAATTTGAAATATTTGGCTGTAGCAGAAGGCAGTTTGTTCGCCGAAGGGCTGGAGAGCGGTACACGAATGAGTGTCTGCAGGCAACAGTGAAGCATGGTGAAGGTTCCTTGCAAGTTTGGGGCTGCATTTCTGCAAATGGAGTTGGGGATTTGGTCAGAATTAATGGTCTTCTCAATGCTGAGAAGTACAGGCAGATACTTATCCATCATGCAATACCATCAGGGAGGCATCTGATTGGCCCCAAATTTATTCTGCAGCATGACAACGACCCCAAACATACAGCGAAAGTCATGAAGAACTATCTTCAGCGTAAAGAAGAACAAGGAGTCCTGGAAGTGATGGTATGGCCCCCACAGAGCCCTGATCTCAACATCATCGAGTCTGTCTGGGATTACATGGAGAGAGAAGCAACTGAGGCTGCCTAAATCCACAGAAGGACTGTGGTTAGTTCTCCAAGATGTTTGGGCCAACCTACCTGCCGAGTTCCTTCAAAAACTGTGTACAAGTGTACCTAGAAGAATTGATGCTGTTTTGAAGGCAAAGGGTGGTCACACCAAATATGGATTTGATTTAGATTTTTGTTCTGTTCACTCACTTTGCATTTAGTTAATTGATAAATATAATCTATTAACATGTCTATTTTTGAAAGCATTCTTACTTTACAGCATTTTTTCACACCTGCCTAAAACTTTTGCACAGTACTGTATGTATGTATGTGTGTGTGTGTGTGTGTGTGTATATATATATATATATATATATAAGTCATGTAAATATGCAGTATTTTGATCAGGATTTGTTTCTGGTTGCTGCTCCAGAAAGAAAGCAAATGCCCTGGACACAGAAAACCTGCAATATTTGATGCAGCATCTCTAAAACCATCGGAGGGGAAGTTTATTGCTTCCTACAGTACATCCAGTGTAAAAATGTACATATCCGCTACTGTATGTGTAAAGTTTTTGAGTACTCTATTGCAATAACAACTTATAGATTTGTACATGAAGTCTGTAGCAAGTCTGTGTGTTGTCAGTTTGAGAAACAGTGCTACAAAATCCTAAATGTAAAATAGATGTTTTCTATACATTTACATAGCAAGGCTTGTACAGTATGTACAAGCCTGTGTCTAAAGGCCTAGAGGCATTTATTATTCTGTAGGTTGCACGCTGTTACAACCTTTATAGGAACTGAAAAGCTTAAACTTTAAGTATAGGACATGAGATGTGTTTGGTACACAGATAAGTATTTCGAGATTGACGTTAATTAATTGGAGCCTGGTTTGCACACGTCAGTAAGGAGAAACTTGGTATGCCTTTGTAATGAATGTCGGCATCTTTGTAAAGATTTGTTTGTATTAAATATTAATTTAGACGAACTGTGGGAAGCAACTATGTCAGAAGAACCTAATCTTTCCAGATATACATTTTTGTTTTTCACATTTGTAAATAATTGACATTCTTTTCTGCCTCATGCTCATAGCAGTGCATTGTTTTCTAATTCAGACCAGAAAGAACTTCTAAAGAAAATATCTTAAATAATTCAGAATTTTGAAGACTGAGCCAACTTTGTCTCTCCACTTCAGCAATACAACTGTTCATCAAGAACTGGCCTGTTCAATATGAAGCTGGGGGGTTGAAATTGGATTGCTTTCACAGCACTGTTACTGGTAATGTTGAACAAGGATTTTTGTCCTATGGTATTGAAGCACTGTTTATAAAGTAGCTATATTGTTCTGAATAAACATGATGGTATATTTTAATGAATTGCTAAATGATTGATTTGTGGTTGTAACCTGCTGATCTTGTAAACAGTGTGGTTTGTTACCTCTTCAGATTTTTTAGATACGGGTGTCTAAAAAATACATATTTATCACTTTTCTCTATTTAGAGCTGAGAAGTACTTGTGTTTTCAGCCAACACTTCAAGGGAGGGCAGAATATATATTAAATGGCAAATGAATATTGAATGACATGTTTATGCAACACAGTGGGGTGTATTAAATTGATCTAAACAGATCTTAATACCGCCAACACCTAAATTATTCATGAAGGACTCCATGACAGCTAACACCTAATGATGCAAGTGATCTTCGTAGTGCATTTCTGTAACACAAACACCAAGGATAGAGGGTTGGGTTTTTTTGTATTGGTTTTAAATGGCAGTGTTTCCAATTTAATTTACAGTAGTATCCACTTAAGTAGTTATTTGTATTTGTAATGAACATAGCATAATGATACTGTTCAATAAACATTTTTGACATGATTTATACACTGTACAATTTCATAGCAAAAGGCATTCTGTGAAAGACCATGTCTTGCATACAATGCAAGTATTAATAGAGCAACATTTAGACAAGCTCATTTAAAAGGGGCATTATTTACAGCAGTCAACAATAACTTGTTAAAATGCAGGTGGTGCCTCAAAACAATTAGTTATCCCTTTGTTTACACTATCTTTTAATACATCATACATTTAACATTTATCAAAACATGGCAGAAGGCATTTCAATTACTGCAGTAATTAAGAGAAGGTGGGCAAAAGATGCTTTAGAAGTGTTGGTACCAAGGTGGATAATTGAGAAAATGAACAAATACCAGCCAAGTGGTTAATATTTAATGACACACCATACATCACCCGGCAGTGCTGTATGCAAAAGAGCATACAGACTGTAAAGATTATAATTGATGGCAATTTAGTTTACAAGATTCAAGCCTAAATTGTGTACAATGAATGTTTTTTCTCAGAATGAAGTGCATTTTATAGAACCATTTTCCACAAAGTTACTATAAAAATTGCTTTCCCTGGCTTTGTGTCTCCAGCTATTTAGGTGTTATGGAAACCTGTTTTGAAAATAAATCTTTGAAGTTTATATAAGGATACACCTCTCTAAACTAATGTCCATTTATAACGGATCATACAACTTTGCTTTAAATACAAAACAAAATAATTTGAATGAGGACATGGTAAAGCCTCTTTTGGTAATGCAGCATTTATACCTTCACACCATTATCTTGTCCTATCTTACCGGTTCATTTTGAATAATTTCCATTACTGTTTAAGAAGTATTTGATGGCTTTTGGGTATCTTGGATGCCTCTGAAGCTAGGTGGCCATGTTTTCAGTCATGGACCATTCCCTGTATAGCTGCATTCTTATCTTATCTAAGTGTCAATTCAGACTCGAGTGATTGGGGCATACTAGTTCATCTAAGCTACAGAAGTGAGAAGAAAGGCATGCTACATTCTGTAATGGATTTCCTCCTAGCTGCTAATAAGTTATTAATATTAACTTGCCTCTGAACAACAGAGCTAGCTCTTTTGTGGAAAGGTAAGACATTTCTCTTTGAACCATGAAGTTACCAGTTCACATCCAGCTCCTACCAATTAATTACAATCCCTTGTACACAGTCGCAGATGTAAAAAAATCAGTGTATTTATTTAGCTTGGTTTTAGTTGGTCTTAAACAAGTTGTTGTGTTTATATATATATATATATATATATATATATATATATATATATATATATATATATATATATATATATATATATACACATATAAAAATACATTATAAAAATACATTACATCAATGAAATCAGCCCTTCCCAGTCCCTTTGGAAGAATTTCTGATTCAAAATACAAACAATGCTCCCGGATCAAACAAGATTCGTGTGCTTTTCTTTTTAACAACAAAAAAAAAGATTTGGATTTTTTTTTACATTCTTTTAGAAATGCTTATTTTTACAGAAAAACATGTTTTATTTAAAAGACGTGTTGTACAGAACGGATCCACCAAATCAATTTACTATAAGAATTAAGAGGCTAATGGAATTGTAGAGTTATGTTACTGCCCCACCAACCTTTTTTATGTGTGTTGCAACACCATTATCTCCTCTTTCCACCCTTACACCAAATTTGAAACCTTATTTACAAATGTTGTATGAAGTCTGTTTGTGGTCTTACAGTTTCCATGGTTGTAGACGTTAAGTGTATTAAGCAGGGCCAGAGGATTGCATATTTTTCCTAAGTAATCTATAATATGGATTTAGTAGGTGACCGCATGCCCTCTATTTCTAGTAGAGAGTGACATGGGAATGAAACTTCAGTCCAGTCCTGTCAAAAAAAAGTGATATACAGAGATCAGCTAGTATTTGGAGGTACACATTTTTGTATTCATTTATAAAATTAGGGTTTTGCATCAAACACTAGCGGTATACTACTAGTTATTTTGTTTGTTTGTTTTTACAGAAAAAATACAGTGCAAGCACAGGGTCTTTATAAGCTCAATGTGCAATATTATTATTATTATTATTATTATTATTATTTATTTCTTAGCAGATGCCCTTATCCAGGGCGACTTACAGTCGTAAACAAAGATACATTTCAAGAATCACAGTACAAGTATTAATACAATTAAGAGCAAGATCAAATGCAATCACTTCGGTTCTAGCAAGTACAAGTATATGACAAAATACGATTCAATAACAGGGCAGATAAGTGTCAGTGATAGTTACATCAGGATATTATTAAATACAAAATACTACAGATTAAATGACACAACAGATTACAGTACTCTAAAGTACAGGATTAAATGCAGTAAAATAGGGAGCAGATAAGAGCAAGTAAAGTGCATTTAAGGAAGAGTGATAAGTGTCCAGATGGAAAAGAGGAGTTCTACAGGTGCTGTCTGAAGAGGTAAGTCTTGAGGAGGCGCCGGAAGATGGTCAGGGACTGGGCAGTCCTGACATCTGTAGGAAGGTCATTCCACCACCGCGGGGCGAGGGTGGAGAAGGAGCGGGCTCTGGAGGCAGGGAAGCGTAGAGGAGGAAGAGCCAGTCTTCTAGTGCAGGAGGAGCGGAGAGGTCGAGTGGGGGTGTGGGGAGAGATGAGAGTCTGGAGGTAGATGGTTGCACTCTGGCCAAGGCATCTGTAGGCGAGTACAAGAGTCTTGAACTGGATGCGAGCAGTGATCGGGAGCCAGTGGAGTGAGCGGAGCAGTGGAGTTGCGTGGGAGAAGCAAGGCAGAGAGAACACCAGGTGAGCAGCGGAGTTCTGGATGAGCTGGAGCGGACGGGTGGCGGATGCAGGGAGGCCAGCCAGGAGGGAGTTGCAGTAGTCTAGGCGGGAGAGTACCAGAGCTTGGACCAGGAGCTGGGTGGCGTAGTTGGTGAGGAAGGGTCGGATTCTTCGTATGTTACTCAGGAAGAATCGGCAAGTGCGTGCCAGAATGTAGATGTGCTGGGAATAAGAGAGGCAAGGGTCCAGGGTGACTCCAAGGATCTTAGCTGAGGAGGAGGGAGAGAGTGTGGTAGATTCCAGAGGAACGGAGATAGAGAGATCAGAGGAGGGGTGGAGGAGGAGGGAAAGAAAAGGAGGTCAGATTTAGAGAGGTTGAGTTTGAGGTGATGCGAGTGCATCCAGGAGGAGATAGCAGACAGACAGGTAGAGATACGGCAAGGGATGGTGGAGTCAGAGGTGGGGTAGGAAAGGAAAATCTGAGCATCATCAGCATAGAAATGGTATGAGAAACCATAGCATTCGATGAGGGGGCCCAGGGAGCGGGTGTAGAGAGATATAACGATGTAATATATAAATTAATTTGAAGTGCAAGGCAAAACAGGCGAGCAACTGCATATCAATTGACTGCAAATTTCAACCTGGGGCACGAGCAGCCAGTTTCATCAAAAACGGTCCGCCGAAAACTACACAGAGCAGGATACCATAGCGGCCCAACGCCCTATTAAGTGACTTTACATTGGTGGTTCCATTATTTTTTATCCTCTACCTGTAAGTAATTAGAAAATGTATGCAATTTCTGTGGTTCATAGTAAATAAACACCCCAAAAAGTAAATCATTGTCAGATTGTCTCCGAAGGACAGTTTCAAGTGATACTGTTCTGAATTTCAAGGTTCCCTTTTTTGACATTTATTGGGTCAGTGACCTACCCTCGGAGTGGACGGAAGAAATTGGGAAATTAATAAAACCACCTGTGTCTCCAACCATGCAGCTGATTGCTATGGAAGAAGACAGTGGGTTTTGAATTTTACTTTGCTTCTATTTCCTAAGGCCTGTTTTTAATACTCATAACATTCAGTACTATGTACAGATAAATGTAAAAGGTTATCTAATTTGTCTATTTGTGTACTGAACCTCAAAGTTAATGAAGTGACTGGAGAGTGGTAGAAATGTTGTTCTAATGTCTGATTTTGGGTTTTACCCGTAGCATTGCCTTAGATAATGTTAAGTTATCATAAATGTGTTTTACAACAAGAGGTTTATCTTTGCTACCAACAGCAAAATCGACCATGCCTTCCTTTCATCATCTTGGGTAGACAGCAAAGCATCACACTGTCCGTGCTTAATTGGGTCAATTGAGATCAATCATAGCTAGGAGCCTCAGAGCATGGGTTGCTGTGCTTCAGTTTCCAGGAAGTTTTTGCCCCTTTTGCTCTCCATCTATTAACTTGACAAATGGCCAATTCCACAAGATGAGCTTAGGGCAAGAATTCATTTGGTCATGCCTGCTCTTCAGAAGTAATCAGATTGACACCAAGAACCACTGGTGAATCCTGGTGGTTACCTCTTTCTTGGTTGAACAATTTGTCAACTCTTGACAGATGAAACATGTGTTTCATTTCTGAATTGTATTTGGGTGATTTTTGAATTAATAATAATACTAAAATTACTGAAAGGGATTTTACATTCGTATTGGTATCATTATGATTTTACATATACCAGGGCTACCTCTTATCCTTGTAAGAGTGCTGTCATTTGTTCTCAGTATGAAAGGCTTACATCGCTGAAGGCACAACAAACAGCATTCTTTTTAAAAATGCTTACAGTTTCCTGTTGGTTTCCCTTACCAATAAGGTATAGCATTGTACAGTGTGTTTATAATTAAATCAATATCTTTTGTGCATGAAACAACACTGCTGGCAGATTTGAAAGGGTAGTTGCTACTAATGGTGACGTGACTTTGCAGTACCCTGTCTACACCTATGGAATTTGTGTGTGTGTGTTTTGTATGCTCATAGTTCCCTCAGCCACGAAAAAAGGGAACAAGCCTTTTTCAGGACTCAAGGGACTGCTTTTCTCTGAGACTGCAAGATTTTTGCACTCTGTTTGCTGAACAGTTAGAAAACATGTACTTTCTTCCAGTGGAAGGCAAATTTTCTTTAAGTAATACACATGTCAACTTTCTCATTAAAAATTCATAAGGACTTGTGGCCGTCTCTGGTTTTGACTCCACGGGCCTGCTTGTTATTTAGTTAGTGACTGATTTGTGTTGAATAATTCATTGACCTTGTTTTGACTTTTTCATCCTTAGAATTTTACATTTGATAAACAAATGACCTCTTAAATTACACATAATGTAAAAAATGCTATAAAATAAAGAAACTGCAATAAAAGGGGGTATGGCTGAGTATCTTTGGGATCACAATGATGCGATACATACCACGATACGTGGTTTACGATACGTATCATGAAACAATTCATAAAACATGAACATTGTTCTTTGTGTATATTTGCTTTTTTTTTTGCTTTTTTTTTTTTTAATGAATTTTGTAATGAAATATTTCAACTAGCTTAATATAGCTTAGATATGCCAGTATGAAACATTTCATTGTATACAATGGTATAATCCAGCAATCTACTTTTGAGGGAACAAAATAAATTCCAACAAAAACTTGGGTTATTTCATACTAAAATGATGCATTTTATTATGTTTAGCACATTGTTACTGTTGCTTTAAGAACATTCAGGCATGTAGGATTGCTATGCGAAAGTGAAACCATGAGCAGAAAGGACAAAACAGCCTCTGTATTTTCTCATTATTAATCTGTTATTATAAAATACACCCTACAAGACATTATAACCTTAAGTTATTTCGAGAAGTTATTTGAACGTAGAGGTTTTGAAAACAGAAGAGAAATGGTATTGGTACCTTGTGGGAGGAATATCTGTTAAATTCAATATCTAAGAGTTATAACTGAAAGAATGCTTAAGTAACTGTCACCTTATGCCCCCTTTTTAAACATTGTCAAAATGCTTGTGATTGTTGGTGGCTGAACAATCCTTGTTTTAAAAGTCCACCTGTTTGTTTTCTTCCTGCAAAAGTTGGTCAAGAACATTGTCGTCTTTGTTAACCATGTTTTGTTTTCCAATACTATGGAGTCATTCCACATCAAATGGACCAATGGTCCCCATCTCGGAATCTTTTGATAACGCATATGGCAGTCATATCGCATCTGGATGTGTTTTTGGAAGAATCTGAAAATATTAGCTTTTAACGATCATTATATTTAAAATGTATGTACCTGTAATGGGTGGGTACTCATGGGGAATTAAAAAGCGACCATGTTTGAGAGCTCAGATCGTTCAAAGTATTACAGATATCATCTTCATACTTTTATACAACTAAGCAACCAACTGCACCAATAAGCCAAAGTAAAGTGTTTAAATCAATAATGATAAAGAAAAAAAAATTTAAGACAAATATAGAGTGGAGTGGAAGAAAGACTTAATCTGGCTCCATTATGACAGTGAAACACATGCCAGTTACCCAGACTTGCAGATGAAACAGCAGCTTTTTTGTTGGGAATTCAACATTTAGTTGCCCTCCTATCCAGTCTTACAGTAACAGTTTGCAAGATAGCAGGTGGCTGCTGCTGTGACTGCACCGATGAAAACCCAGATACGCCACATAGAAGCTGGTCAACGGAATCCAACTGTAACTTTTTGATTTGAGATACAATGTGTTCAGGTCAGAAATGCCATTCACAATCTTTACAGGACTCATTCTTATCAGCAGTAAGATTGGTGCTGACTTTGGAGAGGCTACAAGCGACAACAATCTGAGAATGATTATTTTTATTGTTTGAATAGTGTTTATTATTAGGATTAGTAAATTATTTGTTTGTTTATTTAGCAGACGCCTTTAAGTGACTTGCTCAGGGTCACACAATGTGTCAGTGGCTGAGGTGGCATTTGAACCGGGGACCTCCTGGTTACAAGCCTGTTTCTTTAACCACTGGACCACACAGCCTCCTACATAAACCTTTTTAGCGTTGCTGTTACCATGGTAACAGCTTGTTTGCGGGTTTGCTTATAAAAAAGATTATCGTTTGTATACATATATT